>LOJH01005501.1:0-17064 GCA_001685095.1 Ellobius talpinus | reverse complement strand
ATTAATTCAGCAGCATTTATAAACAAATATCTTTTAGCAGCTGTTGCTCCTTTCCTCAACATTCAAACAATTCAAAGAGAACATAACATACAGCATCCAGACTCTCTGTATGTTTTTCATCTTTGTGTGGCTTTATTTTAACTTCTATTTCTTTTATTTTTATTTTTAATTTCTTTGAGCTTTTTGAGACAGGGTTTCTTTGTTTATCTTTGTCCTGGAACTCCCTCTGTAGACCAGGCTGTCCTTGAATTCACAGAGATCTGTCTGCCATTGCCTCCCAAGTGCTGGGATTAAAGGTACGTGCCACCACACCTAGAACTCACAGAGATCTGTCTGCCTCTGCCTCCCAAGTGCTGGGATTGAAGGTGTGTGCTACCACACCTTGAATTCACAGAGGTCTGCCTGCCTCTGTCTCCCAAGTGTTGGCATTAAGGGTGTGTGTCACCACACCCAACTACTCTCTTTTTTTATTTTAAGGACTTTATTCTTTTTTCTTTTTTTTTTCCAGGCCTATATATATATTTTAACACACTGTAAAACATTTAGAGGTTTTTTTTGTCTGTGAATCTCTCTTTACTGTATATCTCTCTTTTTCTGAGCATATGAGTCTTTAATTTGCTAAGTGATATGGCTAGGATTAAAGCCATGGCTTTGACAGCTGTGTCCACCCCATTCTTAGCTTTCTGAGTGTCTAGCCTCGTGATGGAGGTACTGGCTGGAGCCATGTTTATTGCCACAACTCTATGGCATTTCAAGGTCCCTGCCACCACCCAAAAGTATGCAGACAGCTTTACACCAACATCATTAAGTGTTTTGTGGCAGGACCTCTGGAGGTATTGCCTTCTGCTGAACCCTAGTGTTACTTGCCATATTATTTTTTCTGAAGCTTCCCTAAGAAAGTGTCACACACTGAATGGCTTATATAATAGAAATCTGTTGTCTCCTGAGGCTAGAAGTGTGAACCCAGCCTGCCAGTAGAGCTGTGATCTCTCTGATGGGGAGAGAGAATGGTTTGCTCCAAGTGTTCTCCTAGCTCATCTGGGGACATCAAGAGTTCTTGGCTTGCACTTGGCCATCTCCTGCATGTCCTTGTATCATCCACTTTCTCTGTGCATCTTTCTCTGTGTCCAAATTCCCTTTGAGGACACAGGCAGAGAGGGTTGGAGCTCATCTTAATTTTCTCATCATTCATGTTCCCATTTTCAAAGTAGGTCACATTTGTAGGTGCTGGCAACACAATTCAAACCCATAATAGTCCTGTGGCCTTCAATCTTCACACTCATCTGCCAGAGAAGGACCAGAAAATCCCATCAGGAGACTGATCTTGGCCTGGAGAGATGGCTCAGTAGTTAAGAGCACTGGCTGCTCTTTGCAGAGGACCGAGGTTCTGTTTCCAGCAACCACAGGGTGACCCATAACCATTTATGACTCTGTTTCCAGGGTCTCCAATAGTCTCATCTGACCTCCATGGGTACCAGTGATACGTGTGGTGGATGCAGGCATACACAGATAGGGGCAAACTGTCCTGGTCTGGTGGCAGCCCGGATCCTAAATTATTTCTCTGGACCGGTGTGGAGGCGCAGGAATAAAGACACAACTCACATGGCTTTATCGGGAGGGAGTTTCTCCATGATCCCTCATGAAATCCTGAGTTCACATCCTGAGAAATTTCTCTCGTTTATTCTCCAAACTGCCTTTATACCAAAATGTAAACTGAGGGGGAAATACATTAGCATTCTGTTTTCTAGGTAACCAGGTGAATGGCTCTAGTCACACCCACATCTACCTATGTCTGCTCTGTCAGGTCTTCCTGGTCTGTATGCTGGTTCAGTCACGTAGGCTTGAATTAGCATCTCTATTTAGGCATCCTCCAAATTGCAGAGGAGGAGCAAAGCAACATCCTGACCCTTTGTTAGGTTAGCGACAGCCTGTCTGGGAGGGTATGTGACCACTTCAGGTACGAACTATGGCCTGAGAGCCTGGCTGTCATAGCATGTAGAAATATGTGTCTACAGCAAATACTCATATACATAAAATAAAAATGAATCTTAGGAAGGAAGGAAAAAGGAAAGAAGAGAGAGAGGGAGGGAGGGAGGGAGGGAAAGAGAGAGAGACAGAAAGAGAAAAACTGATTTGAGGCTCATCATGGATGAGCCTGTGGTTGGCTGATGGTAGAAGAGGTGCCACAGCAAGCCACATGCCTTGAATTGCCTTTTTCCCAATAAGGAAATGTTCTTCCTGAGACCTTGGCAAAATAATGCCCCCACCGTCACTCTCTTCCTTTCCCCCTTTCTCAGTTACACCAAAGTGCTTGCCATTCCAACTGTGTCCTGTGAGGTCAACATCTGATTTATTCATGGGCATTAGGTGTATTGCACAGAGATCTTTTTTCCCAATACAGGCATTTTTGTATTTGTGTTTATGAATAAGTTGCAGCTTGTTTGGTTTGTAAAATATGTTCAGCTTCTGTTGTATTAGACATAGCCTGGCCACCATTATTTTTATGATCAGTTCAAAGGTCATTTTCTGTAAAATTTAAGAGGAAATAAATATAGCAAACAAATACCATGTATCAAATGAACAGCTGTCCTGAGAAGTAATTCTGGCTTCTCGCTGCCTCCAGACCCCAGGAGCACTTCAAAGATGCAAATGTGACAATCTGGGAGGAGCAGTTATCACTATTCTCACCTGCATCCCATTGTAGAATGAAAATTAAGATCTGAATTTGTTAATCATCTGCAAGATGGTAAATACATTTTACCTACAGCTTGTAGCGTAAATGGAAAATCCCATCCATGACAGTGAGAGCCTGTTCTCCCCACGGCATTCTTGAGTGCTGAGGCATTTGAATCTAGTCACTGTCCATTAAATTCACTGGACAGCCAGAGCCCAGGCCGAGCTTTCTAATTCTGGGATTTGGCAAATATGAACAGCATATCAGTGGTTTAGTCAGGATGGGTTTGCCAGCCTCAGCAAGACCAGCCCGAACAGCATCTGCCACTCCATTTAGTGCTGACTCTGCTCAGTCTATCTGTGGTTTTATTTGCCAAACCAATAGGGCAAATCTGAATGGAACTGGAAACCATGCCTGTAGCCTTGCTAGAGGGCTCAGCACTCTGAGATAATGACCTCCTGATTTATCAAGGTACGTGGTTAATGTGAAAATAACAGGTCATGACCATTCTTCAGACTTGCCCAATGCAGATCATAAAGAAATGACAGTATATCAGCGTTTCCTGTGGGAACAGATTTAGGAGTAGATTAATGACTTTTGTCAGTATGTCCTGCTTTTCTAATCAAGTCTGAACATGTCTCTTTAGTATTTTTAGGCTTGGAGGACTTTTACATTCCATTTCCCTTATTTATCTGTAGTGATGGCTTATAGCCTCACAGAAGAGATCTGTGCTCATTAGCTGAAATGTTCACACAAATATTGGAATATGGTATTTCCAGATGGTTAACCCGGAGACCCAGACATCCCAGTGTGGTTGGAGGTTTAGACAAATGGAGGAGAAGTCAATATCTAAGACGTGTGATGAATGACCCTGGGAAGAGGTAACGCAGGAACCTCGCTTTGTAGCTGACCTGTAACATTAAGAAGCAGGGGCTGTGGTGGCAGAAGTCCCTGAGCAAAGGCCATGGTGTAAGATCTGAAGTGTTGGCAGATGGGAGAGGGAGGCAGCATAAGACTCAAGGACACAGCTAAGCTTCTGTCTCCAGACCATATCTGCATCATGATTTTGGCACCGTCTTAGATGTCTAGTCTCCGAACAGGCTTTTCAGACTGCCTGACAATTTTGGATGCACACCTCCTAAGCTTTAAGTAAATTTCCCCCTCTGTAAAAGTTGCTCATGGGGCTGTAGGGATGGCTCAGAGGTTAAGAGCACTGGCTGCTCTTCCAGAGGTCCTGAGTTCAATTCCCAGCAACCACATGTAATGAGATCTGGTGTCCTCTTCTGGCCTGCAGGGATATATGCAGGCAGAACGCTGTATATGTAATAAATCTTTTTTAAAGAGTTGGTCAGAGTTGTTTTCTATTCCTCTCAGGTAAATAACAGACTGATTTGGACATTCTGATACCAAAACAAAAACTTGAACCCAGCCAGTTGGTACAGAACCCACGCTCTTAAGCCCTGCAGGTGCCACCTGTCCTAGAAGCCATCCTTATGCTGGCCAGCAGACTATAGGTACCCACCTGAAGTGTCATGGAGATTATTGCACCAGACAGAACATTTTTTTTTTGTTGAGAAATAGAGACTTTTTTCCCTTATAATTATGTTACTTTTGTGGGTAAAGCAAATGTTTTTGTTTTTTCTTTAAAAAAAATCAAAACCTTTTTCCCTACTGAAGAAATCGTATCTTTCTCCTTATGCTGTCAAGATTAATGTGATCGTCTGAGAATTTATTTGTGTTTAAGTCATAGATCTGATAGACTCACTTCATTTATATCAATTTCCTTTATACAATGGTAATTTTTTTAAGTTTACTTGGTTGGGCTTAGAATTGTCTAGATACCTTACACTCTTTATATTATTTTATATATTATTATATTATTATTATATATTATTTTATTATTATTTTATATATCAGGGTATCTCTGGACTAGATTAAGCATTTAAATCAGCAGCCTCAGTGAAGATCTACCCTTTCTAACTAACATCATTGCCCAATCATTTGGGAAATGGAATAGACCAGAAGGGTAGGGGGAAAAAAGGGCAAATTAGCTTTCTCTTCTTAGTTGACACACCCCCTTTCCTGCCTGGGACAGGCAGACTTACACTGATGAGGTCCCTCCTCAAAGTCTGCATAGGTTCTCAGGTCTGCCTTCTTATACTGAATTTCACCACCAGCTTTCCTGGTTCTCCAGCCTGCAGACGGAGGACTGTGGGGTACACAGACTTCAGTAATGATGGGAGCCAATAGCCAAAATGCATCTCTTAAATACATACAGGACTGTCAGTGCTGTTTCTCTGAGAATCCTTGGTAGTGTATCAAGATAATAAAGATAAGTTGGCATTGTTCATTCTTTTAAACGGCTCTTTAATTTTCTTACTAGCAAATATTAATGCCCCATTTAAGAAGCAGACTTCCTTAGAAGGATGCTGCCTGCCTGTCTTCAAATGCAAATACAGAAATGTGTTATGTGCTTCTCACCAGGAGCAATACGCTGAAGAAAAACATAAAACTATTAGGGAAATAGTAAATAAAAATAAATTTTCTCTTGTGAAAACATTGGTCATGGGTTTGGAGAGATGGCTCAGAGGTTAAGAGCATTGGGTGCTCTTCCATAGGTCCTGAGTTCAATTCCCAAAAACGACATGGTGGTTCTTTTTAAGAACTCATTTCTTGTCCATTTCATGAGCATATTTGATGGACTCATTTTCAATGAGTCTATGAGTTGACAAATTGAAACGAATTGGTAATTGAGGAAATTCCAAGACTGGTGGGATTGAGGGAATCCATAGCTCAGAACTAAAGGGACACTTATTCTCTTCACTTGTGGTACAGCATCCCTTGAGAAGGGGGTTGCATTTGCTGAAACAAATGCATAGAGAAAGCTTGAGAGAAGGGAGAAGCCATGAAGGACAATGCTAGGCCACAAGATAGCTCAGATTCTCTCTTGGAATGGGGAGTATGGAGGGAGAATAAAGAGGAAGCACACAGGAAATCCATCATATAATAACACCACTGGAATCAAAGCTAGACTAGGCCTTTAGGAAAAGAGAAAACCAGAAGTGCTACTTCATTTGGTCTCTGTTTGAAAGCCATTAACACTTTGTAAAGACCAGACAATTACCTAGAGGGGTGTGGTTCTAGTGGAGGGTCTCTAGTGAAGGGTCTCTGCTCTGTCTTTAGGTTGACAAGGATAAAAGTGTAGCTTACACATACAAGTGAAGGACTGACTGACTAGTGGATGCCTTCTGTGCTAAAAAAAAATCTGTTTATTTTAAATCTGAGCAGAGAATCAGGAGAGGTAGGGAGAAAAGTAATGTCAGTGGGAGACTCCAACTCTAGGAGAGTTGACATTAATGAAAAGATGTCTTTAACTGACCTAACCTATGAATTATTTGAGAGGAGAGGCTCAGATGAGTCTCATATCAAACTTGTAGGCACATGTGTAGGGGATTATCTTTATTGTGAAAATGTATAGGTGGGTCCTATCCCGCTGTAGGTGGTGTAGTTCTCTGGTCGAGCAGTCCTGTAAGGAAGCCAGCTGAGCATGAGCCTGTGCAAGCCAGCAAGCAGTATTCAATGGTTTCTGCCGACCTTCCTTGGCTGTGAATGAGTTCCCTGGTTAGAGGAAATGCTGTTTGGAATAGCAAGTAGGCCTACCTTCGAGCTCCTGCTTGAGTTCCTGGCCTGACTTCCCTCAGTGATGGTCTTTGGCCTGGAAGTGTAGGCCAAATGAGCAACCATTTTATCCCCTAAGTAGCTTTTGGCCAGAGTGTTTTTATCGCCACAGCAGAAAGGCAACTAGGGCAGGGGGGAACATGGAGGAAGAGGGAAGGTTAGAGTTCCTGGAAGATCTGAGCATGGAGCCATGTCATCAAAAGTCTAGCTCAGTACAGACACAAAGTGACAAAGTATGGCCAGGAAAGGGACATGTCCAGGTGGCTGTCCGCATTAGCCAGACTCTAGTGTTGCTGATCAGTCACTTAAAGGGGAAGGATTTATTTTGGTTCCCTGTAACTGGAGGTTTTTCTCCCACCTGCCAGTTCCTGAATAACCACTTGGAGGCTTAAGATTAATTATAAAAGTTTGGCCGATGGCTCAGGCTTATTACTAGCTGGCTCTTTAAATTAACCCATTTCTATTAATCTGTGTATCTCCACTGGGGCCCATGCCTTACCGGTAATGCTCAGGCAGCTGTTGGCATCTCCTTGACTCTACCTTCTTTCTCCCCGTATCTCTGCTTGGATTTCCTGCCTAGCTATATTCTGCCCTAACATAGGCTAAAGCAGCTTCTTTATTAGCCAATGATAATAAAACATTTATACAGAGGGGTACCCCACATTAGTTCCCAGTTTTTGAGTGTTCATTCCACCATGGCTGGCTGTTTTTCTGGGTCTGTAGTATAGTGACTGTCATAGCTGTAGGGTCATGTGACAGAAGCTACTTATGTCTGGTAGACAAGAAGCAGAAGGTGAGTCAGGAAGGACCCAGGAACAAGATAACTCCAAGGATCCACATCCAACCACCTACTTACTTACTTACTCCAACTAAATCCTACATCCTTGAGTTTTCTACTGTCTCCAAACTGCTACTATGTAGGGAACTAGCATTCAAAGCCTAGTGGGAACCTTTAGCTTTTAAATCATCCTACCCTGTGTCACCAAGACTTGGATGGCTCATGCCATGAAGGGAACACGGAGAAAAAATCAACTAGGGAAAGAACCAACCTTGGGAAGACATTTTCTAATTATGCCAAGTATATCAATCAATCTTGTGACTATTTTTCTACTCCTTTCCCCTGCCTTTACTTTTACTATCTACCCAGTATCCAGACCAGAGAGTTCAAACATTTGTGAGTGTTCTCAATTTTTTAATCAATTTTCTAATGCCAAAAATCTCCAGAGAAACTGTAAAAGCATTTGTTTCTAATGATTAAAAACATGTCTTGTTAAGAATGTGGCTAATCTGCTGGCCACGGGAATGCAGGTCTTAAAACCCAGTATTGGAAGGCAGAGGCAGGAGAATCTCTGTCAATTACAGGTGAGCCAGGACTACATAGTGAGACCTTGCTTACAATAAATAAATAATATAATGACTAAAATTTATAATAATATCAATTGAATATTTATCTTATTATTCTTAGCAGCATCTAAATACAGTGGAACACATACATATATTTGCTAGACTTTGATCTCTGTAATAGATAACCCAAAAAATGGTAGTAATAGGGAAAACTCTGTGAAAACATAAAACTGTGGCATAGGGGTCCTATGGTTTGAATTTTATTTAATTATTTAATTATGGCCCCAAAAGATCTATTATGACTGAGAGCTTGGTTCTCAAAGTGGCCCTATTCAAAGTAACAGATCCTTTGAGTAGGGGGTCCTTAGGTCTTGGAGATGTGACTTTGGAAGGGATTAGGGGACCTCAAGCATCTCTCTCTGACTTCCTGTTTGGCACATCTTTACAATGACAAGTGCTGCAGGAGGTTCTTTACCAGAGCTGAGTGGATTTAGGCACCTCACCTACATCCTTGCACTTTTGAAACGGAACTAAGAAGACCCTTCATAATAAAAACTTCAGCTGCCTCAGGTGTTTCATTAAAGTAACACAAACCTGGTCAGTACAGGAAGCTCTTTGGTCGTTGGCAAATGAGACCACTACCAGTTTTTGTTGGCGGTGGTTGTGTACAGTGGCAAGGCTAGTGCATATGAGGCATGTAGCTTTTCACTGAGCTACATTTTACTTCTAGCTTTGGTTCTTAATTGCTGAAGTATGGCTTTTATTGTTATGGTCCAAGATTGAATTCTGTCTTACATTGCCACATCTCAAGAAGCTTGGTGAAAGGTGGGAGAAAAATGAGGGGCACACCTATCAGTTCTCTCTCAAGGAACCATTTGGAAACTTCCATGTAATCGTTCTTATACACCAATGGCCAGAATTTAGTTACCTATTTATGTCTAGCTGCAAGGGATACTGGGAATTGTAGTCATTACTCATGGCTGTCCCTGCCTGAGATAAGCTGATAGCACTCTCGAAGGGCAAATGCTTATTGGAAGCAACTGAACTTTTTGCCTCCACAAATGTATGTGGTTTGTTCACTTTCACATATCACATGAGGACAGCCAGGACTAGAGAGAACTCAGTTTCCCTGGGTTCCTGGTTGCCAGCTGGTAGTTTTATTACAGCTTTTTATCTTGTCCACTGCATAGCGCATGTACCTCTATGGCAAGCGGAAGCCTCTCGGGTGAGTTAATGGGTTTTCTTAAAGCGTCATTTTCCTTTCTCTGTGTGAGCCATTCCGATGATCTATATGGTACTGTGTGTGTGTCCTCTCACCATACTTAATACCACATAGCAGAATATTCTCAATCACAAGAGATGAGATATTTGGAGCTCAGGTTGTCCCCTGGGTGACTAAGAAAGTACAGAGAAAGTGAGGAAGCAAACAGGAGGGGGTGAGAACTCACAGAGGATGTCACAAGACAACAGGAGACGTGAAACCTAACAGACACTGAGATGGGACCTGTGGGGATGCTATGAACCAGGGGAGATATGTCGGTGATAAAGGGAGTTTCTCTGTTCCTGGAGATTTCTCATGTAATCTATTTTCCAAAGGTTAAAAAATATTTATGATTAGTATGTGGTTGTTATAGATAGCTTGAGAATAAAGATGGGAGTTTATCATTTAAATGGGGCTTAATAACCGTGGATTCTGATTTCCTTTCCCCAAGTGCATTCTTGTGAACTAGTAAGCAAAACTGAGACATCAATATTTGTAGAAAAATGATGCCCACCCTCCTTGACGCTGCCTTTGAAATCTTAAAAGGACCATTTTATTTTTCATTTTCACTTTTTGTTTGTTTTTGAGGAGGACAGGGTTTCAATATATAGCCAGCTAACCTTGAACTTAGGGGCAATTCTTCTGCCTCGGCTTCCTGAGTGGTAGAATTACAGATGTGTACCATATACTGAGGTTTAAAAAGGACAATAGAAAACTAAGAATCTCTTAGTCCTTTTATAGAGCCAGGACCTCTCATTTTCCATCACAATAGAGGACATGTATAGAATCTTTCCCTACAGGACTGTCTCTGTGCTGAGAATCCCTACCACTCTGTATGCCTTTCATCACGTAGAGGCACAGAGTCAGCTCTTGACTGAAGAGAATTCTCTCTGGCTGAATAAATGCTCCCAGACTTCCCCCACCCCCCGTAAGGGAGTTGGCATTTAATCAGGCATGGGGAATTACTAGGAGTGTCATAAAGGACAACTGTGGGAGAAGCTAGGGAACTAAGAGTGTGAAAGGAGGAACTGGGGAATTGGAGAAATGTTGCTAGACTGACTCTATGGTGGGCCTTTTGGACATCATAGTGGGCCTGAGAAGGTAGACAGATCCCACCAGGGCAGGACTGATAGGGATGCTGTCAGGAGACATTGTTCTCTACGATTGTTGCTCCTGAAGTTTGGTGGCCAAGCATCCCAGTATGGGCCGTAGGACACTGTTGGTCAGTGGTTTTGGCAGCTGCGCAACAATGCAGGAAGCAGTGAGCAAGAGTTGGGCAGACGTCATTCTCTCTCTCTGTCACTTTCGAGAACAATGGCTGCTCCTTTGCTCCACCTTCCAACTTCTGCATAAATTCCTCTTTTGGCCAAATCTGTTTCAGAGTCACAAGTGGGTTCCGGCAAATGCACTTCCAGCTGAAGTAGTTTGACACAGTACACCTTCCCAGAGTGAAATAGCAAAGGGAATGGGGATCAAAGTTTGTACACTTAAGAAATGCGGGGAGCCAAGGAAACCCTGAGTAAATGTGTGTCTTTGACATGAGCATGGCCATGTCAGGAACCCATGGGAGTGGCAAAACTTCTGATCTCAGTGTGAATGTTGACACTGTATGTAGAAACTATCAACCACAGGTTCCTCCTCCAAGATGTTCACAGCCTGAGACTGCTCCCTACCAACTTCCTATTGAGAAGAGCTAAGCCTGCTTCAGTATTCAGCTGTAGACAGTAAACCTTCCTCTTTTTTCAGCGTTATATAATAAGCCTACCTCCTTGTTCAGATATATAAAATTCACATGCCTAGTTCCTGGGTTGCTGCTGCAGTTGGTGCCTTCTATCAGAGGGGACACAGACCTCCAGATTCTAGCTTTTCTGGACCTGTGCCTGTGTGCCTATCTTTCTTCAATCCCCCCACATATTTCTCTCCCTCTCTCTAGTTTGGTCAATCCCCGAAGCCATGAAGAGTATGGCAAAGAAAAGCCTAATGGAATTGGCCCCCAGTTCATCTAGTTCCCATATTCACAAGAACAAAATCAAGAAATCCATTGAAAAATTGCCATTTGTGAAACATCAGATGATTGGGGTTGAGGATTTATCTCAGTGGTAGAACACTTGCCTAGTAAGAATTAGGCCCTGGCTTCCGCCCTCAGCCCCAAAAAACAAACAAACAAACAAAAGAAAAGACATCAGATGGTAGCTTCCACTTTATGAGTGGGGAATAGCTAGCTGTTTACATTTGCCTTCCCACTCCAATAAAGGACAAAGAGTGCTGGCCAGGCCAAGAACATTTGTCTGGCATGTACAAAGCCCTGGCTTCAATTCCAACATCACAAAAATAAAATAAAGTAAATCCCATTACAGGTACAGTTTTGATTTCTAGTAGCTACAGGGGGAACCATGCAGGGAGGTTAGTCGAAGTGCTGAATGCTTCTCTGGATTTGACAGAGTATCTAACAGTGGCTACAATCTGAGGACTGGGACACATCCTACACCATTGGCCATTTACCAAGACGATTTATCCCAGGACTACTTGCACTAATGGTTTTACACTTGGTACTTATTAATGCTCCTTACAGATTATTTCCCTTAGCTTCGTTAAGCTTTAATCTCAGCTTCTTCCTGGAACAATAAAATAATTTATTTATTTTATTTTATTTATTTATTTTATTTAAAATAACAATAATTTTATGCAAAAAAGGTCAGTGAATTAGATGGATTTGAAGACTGGAGTACTGTCCTAGTCTATTTAGAACATTCTAGAGGGACTGTAGATCTCAGTTGTGAATGTCTATAAAATAAAAACGAAATGAAAACAGGGGTTCATGTAGCCCAGCCTGGCATGACTTTCAGCTTCCAATACTCCTGCCTCCACCTCCTAAATAGTGCTATTGCAGCTGTACAATGATGCCTGCTCTATACAGCCCTGGGGACTGGACTTAGGACTTCAGGTATTGTAGGCATCCTATCAACGGGCCATATCTCCAGCCCTGTCGACAATTTTGTGGACAGAAAAAGAACAGTAGGTTGAGAGCCCCAAGATACCTCTTTGGTCTTTATTTTTGGGGCATTCAGATAACTTTGGAAAGCATAGGGAAGACTTTCAGCCATGGCCTGTGCACCCTCCCAGGTTCTAACTAGGCTGGGAATCACTGGGAGACAGGTTCTTGTCCACAGGGTCCCACCAACTATCCTTGGGGTTAGCTCAGGGCTGAAACAAAAGGGGAAGGACTCCCATTGTCTGTTGCCTGTGTTTTCACTCTCTTAGACACTCCTTCCCTCAGTGTTAGGTGTTCTCATTAATCTTTGGTTACCCAAGGTCACTTACCGATGTTTGTTCCTTGATCATCCAATGCTTTGTGCTTCAGACTTTCCATGGCCATGTTCTCTGCTCCTTTCCATTGTCCCTTCAAGGTCCTTTCTTCAGCTAATGGAGCAGCATTACTAATAGGCTCAAAAACACCCAGTCAGCAAGAGTCTCTGTAATAATGATGGCAATGGGGTGTGTCTGCTTTCCCAGATTTGTCTGCTGGCTCCAAAGTGGGCCTTCTGATAGAAAGATAATTAGGCAGTCCTTTGGCTGTTTCCATTGGCCACCTACTCTGCCTACATGTGGGCTAAACCACAGACACAAATGTCTGGCTAATTATTAATGTGATTGATGGTTACCTATTGCTCAAACTCAAAGGTCACAAGTGTTTCACATCTACGACTCCTTAATAAATGCCTGTTAGCTGAAGCAACCTTTACAGTGCCTTTGCTCCATGATTTTTAATGTGTAACTTGCAGAGACAGGTGGGCATCAGTATTTCAGCAAACACAATTTCAGTAGAGAAGAAGCAGAGCTGTGGAGGAAGAGCTATAATCATGGAGAACAAGCCAGGTCCAGAACAGATGGGCATAATGGACAGAAAAGGCACCTGAGGCTGTAGGCCAGGTACATCGGCATGCCTGAGTTTGGGGCAAGGTTTGGAAAATGTGGGGAATGGTTACTTGGGTCTGTCACAGGAAATGATAGAGAAGACCTAATGATAGGCAATGTCAAAGAAAAACAAACGATGGAAACCTACTCAGCCAGTGCCTGGAGGGGTTCGAAGCATCTTGGGAGCACACCTTTCTGAAGTGTTTGGAAGCTCTCATATTTCCTTCACAGGTCCACTAGCATTTCAGGCTTATAAGGTTCAGGTCTTATCTCTAGGAAACACAAGCCATTATGGGCCTCTTTGTATTGAACGAATACATTGTACATTCTTTACTAAACTATCCAGGCAGGACAAGGACTGATTTTGGTGACCGAGTCAGCCCAGGGTTCCATGTATAGTGGGAATTGATTTGACCATATAGTGCAGCAGAGCAAGAAGCAGACTTAGAGAGGTTCATAGTTTAGTTGACTAGTCTGTTTGAACTTTGGGCCACAAATACCCTCTCTAAACTTCTCAGTTTCTTCTTTCATATGGTAGAAGCCTGACAATTCTATCTGCCTGTCAGGATCCTTGAGAAGGTCAAATCAGATCCTATTTATAAAAGTGCTTAGTCTGGGCCAAGGAGATGACTCAGCCAATAAGGACACTTGTCTGTAGTCAGACCTTTTCTTCAGAACTGTCAGCTTCCCAATAATGACAGGAGACTTATTATTAAGTATAAAGGTTTAGCTGATACTTTAGGCTTACTATCTCTTACAACTTAAATTAACCCACATTTATCAATCTCCTTTTTGTCTCATGGTTTTATTACCTTTATACTGCCCATGCTGCTTCCTTTCCATCTGACCGGTGACTCTGCTCTTCTTCTTCCTAGCATCCCATGTACCTGAAAATCCTGCCTAGTTATTGGTCGTTTAGCTTTTTTATTAAACCAATCAGAATGGCACATCTTCACAGTATACAAAAAGATTATTCCATAACATTTTCCCACTTTTGTCTAAGTAAAAAGGAAAGGGTTTAACTCTAAGATAGTCAAGCTATATATAATTACAATTATCAGGTAAAAATTACATTCACAAGTTTAGTCCATTTGTATTTGGCAGTTTTGGAGAAATATTTTATTATTTATCTTATCTTGGTGAGTTCAAAGTTCTGTACCTAATTTATCTACTATCATAACTAAGCAAAACTGTAACAATGACTATCTAGTCTTCAACTCCATTGAAGACCTTAGAAGGAGATAATATTACCTTTGTAAACAGAGAGTACAGAAGAAGCAACTTCCAAAACTAAAAGAAAGGACAGAAACAGCTGTCTGCCTGGACAGTCACATAAGGATCCTCTGCAACATTGGTGCATCTATCTTTGGCCTACAGGCCCAGAATATCTGATAGGCTTTTCTGTGAAGCAGAAATTCTTGAAGGAGTGTTCCACTTTGTCTCAGCAAAGTTTAGCAGTCATTTTTTCTTTGTGTCCTGTTGGTTCAGTTAGGACAGCATACTATCAGTAGTACAGGCAGGGGCAGCTTCCAGCCCAGATGGCTGGCTAGCTCTTGCCATAAAAAGCAACTCCATATGGAGTTTTTTTTGATGCCCATCATCCTTTTAAAAAGTAGATTGATACTCCCAGGAGCAGGTGTGTCTTATTGTCAAGAAAAGCCTTATGTTATTCAAATAATTTAAGAGCCATATTCTGTAGATCTTTGAAGTGTTTGAAGAACCCTTATCTATCTAAAATATATCTCTGTATGATCTTGAAAATATACCTAGTATGACTATAAGTTTGATGGTTATGGATGACTATTAACCTGTACTTATTATCCTAATTATCTTTCAAAGACTAAAACTTTCATAACTTTTTAAAATAAACTGCCTAGGTACAATACCTTAAATAGAAATAGAAACATATATGAAGTATAACAAAATAACCTTAAATTTGTATCAATATACAAAAATACATACCAATGTAAAATATTTGGGACTAGTGGTTAAGTCTAAAAGTAGACTCAACAATCCACCCCTTATCTCATCATTTCTATACTATATCCCCCTGTTTTACCTTCAGAAAGAGGTCTTTGAATCTAATTCTGTTGTTTAGCTTTTATTCCCAACCATGAACAAAAACAACTTGCAACCAACACCCCTAAACAATGACAAATATCGAATGATCAAAACCCATCAACCCTACCTCTTGGGAATGTGGGCATTTTGTTTCCTAGACTGCCTTCTGTTGTTTGGAGATGCTGAAATCTTTAGAAGACTCTGAGAAAATTGGGATAATAGTCAAGTCCTGAAGGAATGAGTTTTATTATTTGTTGTCCATCTCAGTCAGCAGCCTTGAAGGTGTTTGGATGCAGAACTCTAAAGAAACCGCAACAGAGGCACTGTGAGATACTGAATCACCTCAGCCATCCATTTTCATTGGTGTCTTGCCCACATTCTCTAAAAACACATAAACTTTTAAAGGTAATATAGTAATATATTAACCTGCATTAATGCAAGTATGGAATGTGTGGTGTGCAGACATCTACACTAAATCCACAGCTAAAGATGCTGTAGCTGCTGGGAGATTTGTCTCTGTACTGTAGCCAGCATGAGAGACATGAACTAGGAAACCAATTTGGCTCCATTTTTATGTTTTTTAGAACCTTTTAAAAAGTTTTCTCAGGTCTTATATGGATATACATGGCTGGATGTTGGGTGCCATTTCTAGTCAGACCTTTCTGCCTGGGACTGCCAGCTCTCCAATTATGACTTATTATTAATTATAAAAGCTCAGCCTAGAGCTTAGGCTTGTTATTAACCAGCTCTTATAACTTATATTAACCCATATTTATCAGTCTGCTTTTTGTCTCATGGCTTTATTACCGGTACTCTGTACTTTCCATACTGCCTCCTTTCCATCTGGGCAGCGACTCCCTGCTTCTTCTTCCTAGTGTTCTGTATACCTGAAAATTCTGCCTAGCTACTGGCATTCAGCTTTCTATTAAACCAATCAGAGTGACACATCTTCACAGTGTACAAAAAGATTATTTCACAACACTTATCACCAGACCTGACACCTTGAGTTGATTGGTGGGACCCATATGGTGGAAGAGGAGAATCAACTCTTGCAAGTTGTTCTCTGACTTTCACATATAGGCTGTGTCATGGGTGTTCATGTACACACACATAGTAAAAAAATGTAATAACATTTTTAAGGGCTAAAGAGATGGCTCAGTAGTTAAGAACACTGTTGCTCTTTCAGAGGAACTGTGTTTGGTTCCCAGCATCTATGTTGGGCAGTTTTCAATCACCTTTAATTTCAGCTCCAGGGGACCTGCTGTTCTCTTTTGGCCTCCAATAGCACCCCAAACACACACACACACACACACACACACACACACACACACACACCCCTTACAGGGTTTTTAAGAGTGCTTGGTGAACTCTAATCCCCCAAAGGTACAGTGCACATGTCCATCTGTATAACTAGGTAGATATTCTATTTTTTATTGACTCATTATCTCCATCTTTCCTCTCCTATTCCTACATCTCCGCCTTTGTAAACTTGACCCCTCTAGGTACCTCGTGTAGAATCATGGAGGTTTTATCTTCTGGTGACTAACTTTATTTCACTGACATAATGTGTCCAAGGTTCATGCATTGCTCTAGCATGTATGAGAATTTCCTTCCCTTTCAAATATGAGGAATATTCCTATTGTATGCACATATGTGTACCCCCTGCACACACATTTCTTCTACCCATTTGTTCTGGAAACTTGGGCCAAAGGACCCTTGTGTGTGCTGCTGTTTGGCCATGGTGCATGACACCTCTGTGACCTCTGCGTGGGAACGGCCTGTTCCTTGTTTCTCCTTCTCTGAGGTATACATCTGGAATGGTGTTGATGTGTCATTTCCATACCATCTCTCCTGCTGCAGCAGCATTCTACATCCTGACAAGAAACATGCGAAAATGCCTGATTCTCCTCAATAGCAGTTCCTTTTGATGAGTCTTAAAATGTGGCTCAAGTAAGCATTGCTCTTGACTTAACTGGCAATAATCTCACTTTTAGAAAACTTTTTTATTTGTTGTTGTTGTTGTTGTTGTGTGTGTGTATGTATGTGTGTGTGTAGGTCAAAGGGCAACATCCTGGGGTCAGTTCTTTCCTTCTACCACATGGAATCCAGGGATTGAGCTTGAGCTGTCAAC
>LOJH01005500.1:0-18405 GCA_001685095.1 Ellobius talpinus | reverse complement strand
TTAATTTAACCCATTTCTATTAATCTGTATATCTCCACATGGCTGTGGCTTACCGGCTAAAGTTCCACCTGGCTCCGGCAGGGCTACATGGCTTCTCTCTGACTCCTCCCTTCCTCCTCCCAGCATTCAGCTTAGTTTTTCCTGCCTAGCTAAATTCTGCCCTGCTATAGGTCCAAAGCAGTTTCTTTATTCATTAATGGTAATCACAGCATACAGAGGGAAATCCCACATCAGAGGCAGATGCTGACTGACACCAAACCTTGCAAGGCAGGAGCTGTCCCCGACATGCTCTGAGAGTCTATGTGGAAGCCTTACAGAGAATGGACTCTCCAAAGGCAAGGAGCCCTGCCCCATGCCCTGCTCTAGCAAGCTGAGGCCTTGTTTAGGAGCCAGGCACCAGAGGGCATGTTTGTGAATCCCAGCATTTAGGAGGCTCAGGCAGGAGGACTGCCAAATGTTTGAGACCAGCCGGGGTAACACAGTGAGTTCCGGGGGCATCCTGGGCTTCAGAGTGAGATCTCACTTCAAAAACCAAACAATAACAAGGAAAAAATAACAGGCTGATGTAGGTGGTGGAGGCGAGGAGGGGATTCTTCATGGTGGTACAGGGGTTTGAACCAAGGGCCTCTAGGAGCTAGGAAAGTACTCTGCCCCTGCACACCTTCCAGTTATGGAGAAGGTTCTTTATGAGGAGGAGGGCATCATGGGAGAGCAAGCCAACTTCATAAACATCTTCCAGAAAGCAATGGCCATAAACTCCAGTACTATCTGGGGCTTCCCTGGAGCAACTGGGGAGACTTTTTAGCACAGAATGGGGTTAAATTACTCCTTAGAAATCTTCTAAGAGCTTTATTCTTGGAATAAAGACTAAAGGTCTCTGTGATAGTCCACCAGGATCACATGACCCAGGCTTCTGACCTCTGTGTGTCTTTTATACTCTCTAGTCACAAAGCATCTCTGATTTCTTTAAACAAAAGAGATACCATCCTGCTTCAGGGCCCCCATCCGTGCCTTCACCCATGCTGGATGTTTCTGGCTCACATCTCTCTTTCCTCAGGTCTTGTTCAGATGTCACCTTCTTGAGAAATTGTCCCCTTTATTCCCCGCATTCCTGAGTTGCCCTCCCGGCTCTACCCTTCTCCACGTATGTGGTCACCTCTGAGGACATCCCGCCACTCACCGTCCTCTGTTTCTTTTCCATCTCCCTGCTCACGTGAGCGCCATCCACAGAGGCATAGAACTTTGCTCAGGCGCTCTCTCATGACCCCAGGGTGAGAGCACTACCTCCCATGTGGTAGACACATCTAGTCAATGAGCCAAGCGAGCAGGCGAGGCTTTGGTTGCTGATGCTGATAGTGAGAGCTGGTTTTCAATGTTACCCTGATGTCAATTTTACTCTTAGCTGGATGTTTGGGGACCTCACACTCCAGATGAAAGAAGACTCAACCTTCATTTCCTATAGGTTTTTAAGGAGTAGGCCCAGACTCCATTTTAGAATTTTTCAATTTCTTACGTGCCTAGAAGAAAGCCATGGTATGTAAACCATCTCTTCAGCTCCGCCAAGGTAGAACCAGGTAGGGAACTTTGGTGTTTTTCACAGATGAGAAATCTGTTGGTAACTTGAACAGTGGCTCCTTCAGGTATGGAGTCAAATAATTAGCAGAGGGGCAAACACTGTTGCCCCAATTCACATCCCCCGCCCCCAGACCAGGAAGATTCGCTTATCTTCAGTGGCTATAAGCACAGTCATGAAGCTCCCCAGTCCCCCACTTAAGAAGCTGTTAACAGCCAACTTATTAGCCATTAGCGGCTGCATGGGCCCATTAGTGCACAAGTCAGTGGTACAGACAGCTGGAGTTCAGGCTGGCTTAGGGTTGGCTGGCTTTGGCTCTGTGATCTTTTGGCTGGACACTGTCTAAGTGGGTAAGACATGTTTCCTTACACCGCATTTACTCTGCGAGTCATGCCTGCCCTTTGCTTATCCTGGGGTGGAGTTTTCTGGTTGCCATTCGGGAAGGAGCAGTTTTATCATCCTTGGAATCTGCAGACACTCAAGTGCCTGTGGCCTGACCTGAGCAACTGCCCAGAGGGCTAGGGTGCTACTGCTGGGGTCAAAGATGGATTAATACACTTATACCTGAGACAGGTCTTTGACCATTGGCCCCTTTTTGGCAGATTTGGTGATGGCAATATATCTGCTGTCTTGCTTCTCCAACCTCACTTTGGCTTGCTGACATCCTTCTCCAATGCACCTGTGTGATCCATCAGCCCTCGATTACCTTGGGGTCTCCCCCCAGTAGTTAGCTCCTCACTATTCTAATGCATTACATTTGGGGAAGTTTGATGGGCTTAGAGACCTTCTCACAGTGCCTCACCTTTCCTTTGCTTACTGTGACAAGTATCTCTCAGACCATCTCAGATGCCCATTTCGGGACTTTAGCAGGGAGTCAGCTCACTCACTGGGTGGGGAGTTGTGGCAGCGTAGTGCACCCCAGTGAGAGTGTGCATTGGAGGACTCCTCACAGCCAGGCCCTTGGGAAGGGAGTGGGGCAAAGGGAAAGGGCTCGGTATGCTCGCCAAGCTCCGTCCTGTGGACCCTTTCTCTCAGCTAGGCCCTGCCTCCTTCAGTCTCTACCACTTTCTAAGAGCAAAAGCAGTTGAGGACCAAGGCTTGGTCCAGCCCCTAACTTTGGAGCCATTAAGAACAGAAACCATCATACCTACTTTGTGATGTCTCAGAATTCTCACATGCAGTTCCAATTTAAATCAAATTTTTAAGCTCTTTTTATTCAGTAAATGCACAGAAGGCAAGCATTCTTGTAAGCTGTCTTTGACACGCTTTAAAGTTTTCAATTGAGGGTAAGCATTGGGCACAACATACATGCATTTTAAATTTGTAAAACATGCTATTCTCAGAATTTACCCCTAAGACCTTGTGACTGTGACCTCTGACGAGGTAGTTAGATCTTGAGGTGAGGTCACTCTGTGTTAACTAATCCAGCAACAGTTGTTCTCACGTGACTCAGGTGAAGTAAGCCCAGGGATGGAGGCTGCTGTCATCACATGACACAGGTGGAATAAACCCAAGAATGGAGACCAACGTCAGAAGGATGCAGCTGAAGCTGAGGCATGCCTGGGTGGCCAGACAATGGTTGAGGTGAGGCTAGAGCTTTCTTCAGAGCCCACGGTCCTGGAGTGTCGGGGTGAAGTGGTCTCCTCGCACTTTGTGTGCTAGTAATCAGCACACGGAGACTGAGGTGCTAGGAATATCTTGAGTTTGATGTCAGCCTTGGCTACAGAGTAAGACCCTGAAAAAGAAGCTAGACATGATTAAATTCACCGGGGACAGCACTTAGAAAGACGAGAGGCAGAAAGCTAGGCCCCTGGTGCCAGCCAAGTCGGGAAACCAAGGAACTAGATAGTCCTGCTCCAGTGAACACGTGGATGGCAACAAGGGACGTGGGCTTCTTTCTGATAGGGAGAAAGTTGGACAGGGCTTATTCTATGCTTTTGTACCCATGTGAACTCACAGGGCCAGGAATTATTTAGGAAGTGATGGTGGAGGTGAATTCTGAATAAGACTTCTAAGTACATCTGTCATTCGGGAAATGGAGGGCCGGAACATCCTGATTGACCCAGCCATTCTAGAAGAATATTACTGTTTCCAGCAAGCACTTCCTAAGGATTCTGTTTAGAACCCAGCTCTCTGCAGGCAGGCCTTGATGTGGAGATTCAGGTAAAATCACCTATAAGGTGTATTCATAGGGTGGGGGGTAGGGCAGTGAACTGCTTGCTAGGCAAGCATGAGGACATAGTTTGGTCTCCAGAACATACTTAAAAATGCTGGGTGTGGTGGCAGATACGTGTAATCCCAGGGCTGGGCAAGGGAGATAGATTCCTGGGTCCTGCTGACCAGCCAACCTGGCTTCGTTGGCAAATTCTATGTCAAGTAAGAGACCTTATAACAATAACCAAAGCAGATGGCACCTGAGGAATGGCATCTGAGATTGATCTCTGACCCCAACATGTACATACATCTACATACACGTGTATCCATCTACACACGAACACCACACATGCATACTGTATGCACAGGGGGCTGAGACTGCCTGAGACAGAGAGCCTGTCTCACATATGACATATGCAAGCCCCAGGTTTCATCCCCAGCACTGCAGAAAACAACAAAGTAACAATAACAAGTAAGACAAACCACCAAAACAAATGACTGATAGTCCACTCCGGAACTTAAGTTAACAGAAACCCTTTGACTATTGTTCTACCGTCAACAGGACTCATCTAATTGGTGACCATGGCAACAAAATCAGGTCACACGGAGGTTTGTGCTGGGATCAAGCATTTGCAGATCTCCTAGTTCAAACATATACAGAGATAAGAACCTGTGGGAGAGGGCCCATAATGGAAGGTTGAAAATGGTCTCACCTACACTGGGCACACAACGCTGAGAAAAACGGTTGCGTGTTTGTGGCTGCCATGCATTTGCAGAGAAGGGAGAAGCTTTGCAAACTCACAGGGTGCGGGGAGATAATTCAGAAATGTGAGCCTGGAATGACTGCATCTATGCTGCCTCGCAGATCTGTGTAATTTACTCCCTGGGGTTTGTAGTGTGTCTGACTTATATTTTAGACATAATTAAGTAATCAGCAGTGTACATTGTAAAATGAACGTTTAGGCTGCTTGAGGTTAAATTTTCACAGCCATAGCAGCTGCGTGGTGCTAGCGACTACCCCTCCCCACAGCCGAATTCTCTCCCCTGCATACAGTCAGTGATTTAAAAATCTGTGAATGGGACTGGAAGGATTCTCAGTCACCATTTTTCAGCAGCTCTAAAGAGCAGCCACAAGGTAACCACTGGATACCACGATGGGATGACAGCAGTTCACGCCGGGGAGCATTTTCTGCCCTGGCTCAGGAGCAGGAGCAGCAAGGATAGCATCAATTATAATCTGATTTAGACTTTTATTTATGTGGGCTCTCCTTCTGGCCTCATGAAGCTCCATGAGCAGAGATATTTTCTCCACGACACAGATGGAAACGCTGAGATGATGACAGTGGAAGGTTCCGCGAGTTCCTGCGGTTTCCGCCTCTCATATGAAGAAGTAAGGAGGAGACCCCTGTTTGGGCCACGTGAAAGAGGGAGTGCCTGAGAGCCTGACAGTGGGAGTCATGTGGCTGCGGTTCCAGAGTGCATGGACAGACCGGGAGTGCATGCACCCTGCACCTGGACTCCTCGTCTTTCACCTTCCAAATGAGCAGCTCTTGCAGGGACACAGGGGAAGACAGGAACTCAGACCTCCTTTTATCTGTCCTCCTTTTGCTTTTTTGTTATATTTCCTGTTTCTATGACTAAAACCTCACAAGAAACAGCCTCAAGAAGGAAGGGTTTATCTTGCTTGGCTCACAGTTTGAGGGAATGTAGTCTACCATGGTGGTAGGAGTGAGTGTGAAGCTCATCACAGTGCACCCATAGTCCAGAAGCAGAGGTGAACAGAAAGTAGACCTGGGCTAGAAGGACCTCAAGACCCATTCCCAGTGACTCACCACAAGCGAGACGCCACTTCTGAAGTGACCTTGCCAAATGGCCACCAGCTGGAGACAGGTTTTCAAACGCATGAACCTGTGGGGGGACATTTCATATTTAAACACCAGGCTTCCTCCCTTCCTATTAAACTCAACTCACATTCAATTCCTTCTTCACCACTTCTCCCCTGCCAAACCTAAGAGAAGACCAGAAAAGATGGGGGACAGACCAGAGGTGAAGGATAATGTCTAGTTTATTCTGCCAGAGGGGAAAAGGACAGCTTATGCTGGATCGATGAGGCAGTTCCAAGAAAAGCTGTCAATCAGTCCCCCAGATTTCCACCTTTGAGTACACATCCTTGTCACCTTCAGCCTAGTCTCTAATTTTTTATTTTTGCCAGGAAAAGTCCAGCCTTAGCTAAGTTCAATTCCCTTCTCTTCCTGTGTTTCACTCAGTCAGGAGAACCAGACTGGAAAGCAAGATCAGTTATAGTGATGGGCAGACCACCTTGCTCTCAAGAGTGCCTACCCCTCTGGTGCCCCTTGGAACTCCCCAGGCATGCTGTTTAGTGTCTGCTGCTCTTTCTCCTAGTTCATAAGATCATGAGCACTGAATCATCTGCTTTCCGACATCCCTTTGGGCTCTGGTGGTGAACTTGTTTTACTCAGGAAACAGAGCCTTCAGGCCATCGCCTGTCCCTGACCCTGTGTTTCAAGGGAAAGTTGAGCCCTCCTTTCTTTCTCCTGCTGTTTCTTCTCTTTACTGGACTGCTTTTGCCAATAATCAAACATGTTGTAATATCTACCAACACTCCAGGACTCTTCCCTGGCCCTGCATCTCTCACTAGGAGAAGATCCCATTGTTCCTCTCTTACTAGAAGCAGGGCTCTTTACTGAAACCTGTCACTCACTAGTTCTTCCTGTCCTCTTGTCTATTGAATCCACTATATTTGGAGTTTTCCTATCATTATTCCAAAGAAAATGGTAAAAACTAACCAAATCAGCCAACAATCAACCAACCAAACAAACAAATAACCAAACCAACAAATAGCCAACCCAACCAAACAAGCAAAGGACCTACCAAACCAATCAACAAACCAACCAAATAAACAAGCAAACAAACTAACCAACCAATCAATGCAATCCATCCAACCAACCAACCAACCAAACCAACAAGCAACCAAACCAACTAACCAATGAACCCAACTTAACCAACTAACAACCTACCAACCAAACCAACAAACTATCAACCAGTTGAACAACCAAACAACTCCCCAAACCAACCAACCAAATAAACTAACCAACAAACTAACCAACCAAGCAACCAATTCAACCCAACCAACCAACCCAACAAACAACCAAACCAATCAAATAACCAAATGACCCACCAAACCAACTAACCAACCAAATAAGCCAACCAATCAACCTACCTACCAAATCAACAAACCAAACCAACCCAACCACTCAAATCAACCAAACAACCAATCAAACCAGACAAACCAATGAAAGAAAGAAAGAAAGCAATCAACCAAATAAACAAAACAGACCAAACAAACAGCCAAGGCAACCAAACTAAACAACAAAACCAAACAACCAATCAACCCAATCATCTGGTGACTCCCATTGTTGGTCCTCACTCCTCTTCCTCACTCAGTAGCCCCACATCTTGTTTAGTTGATGGTCACTTCCCTTTGCTTTCATTGTAAGTTGAGGTGTCTTCTCCCCCTTCCAGAACAACCAGACTTCTGCTCTTTTCAGGTTTTCTGACTTATAAGTGTGTAGAGGAAGAGGGCTTTCTCTGAGGACATTTCATCCATCCCTAAGTCTCTTGGCTTTATACATACCTCTCTATGCCCAGTTGGTTCTTCTCTCTGAACTCCAGACTTTACATACAGCTTTCTACTTGAGGCTCCAGACGGAGGGCTAATTTACATCTAAAGTAAGAACTCCTGGTCCTGTACCTGCTCTGTGTCTGCTTCACGGTGGCTGGTCACCGGTAGCAGAATCTTATTTCAAAGCTTGCTCAGCAGCTCTACACTAGTCTGTGAGGCTCTGAAACCCACATCTTCCCTACCAGATAGATGAGAGGAGAAGATATGAGTTCAGGGGAAGAACCTTGAATGTCACATAGGTCATAGTTGTCTCAGGAGGCTCAGCTGTAGATCTGTTGGGTCACAATCAGAACCTAGGACTAGAGCCAGAGCTAGCTGCTCCACTGGGGGAATGGAATGCCTCATGGATGCATCAGAATAGGCTAGGCCCTGCTTCTTGGTTAATGTCTAGGAGCAGGAAGGATGTGGAAGTTTCTCTTTTTGTGTGTGTGGGGTCTGGTGGCATGCCTAGGCTGTACAGGCACTCAGTGGCTGTTGGGATCCCAAGCATAGTACAGCTATGGGGGGGAAATCACTGGAAGCCAGCCCCTGTTGTGGACAGAGGAGTCAGTCCTCTCAGGTCTTTGTAGACCCCATTTTGATATAACGAGACCCTTTCTTGACCATTTCTTCCCTCCTGGGTGGTGCTTTTAGTCATGTTCTTTGGCTGTTTGGGGACCAGCTTCCTACTGTGATTTGCATTGTCTCAGGGACTTTCTGCAAGTCTCTTGGGATCTGCATCTCCTAGCTGATGCTCTCTGTGTTCTAGACACACTGCTAAGGTTTCTCTAGGGTAATCCTGATATAATACCTTCAGCAGCGCTGGGGCTGTGAGTTACTGTTATGACCATGTCACAGATGTGGAAACTGAGCTTACATGTTTTGCTCAGGTCCGCCCAGCTCCTCAGTGGAGCTGCTAGGTTGTAGGCAGGATGGCTTTGACCCATGAACTGACTTTCAGCTAGGGTTGTGTTTGTGTTTAGCTCACCACGGATCCCTGGGAGGAGGCTCACACTGGGAACATAGTACACGTTTTGTGAGTTGAATGGATTGGTTTCTAGGAGGTCAATACTCCTCTGGGTCTCCTGTGAACCCAAAAGCTTGGTCTTGGGAGTTTTATCCCATGTACTCTCTCTTTATAAGGGTCTGAATGTGAAATGCCCTTCGTTGGCCCCTGCATCTGAATGCTTGGTGTCTGGCTGGCGGTGACGTTTGAAGGTTTTGGAACCTTTAGAAGGTGAAGTCTTGATGGGAGGAGGTGGGCTTCTGGGGGTGGCCTTCAGGTTTCAGTTCACTCTCTGCTTCCTGAATGTGATGGTGACCAGACAGTGTTCTGCCCTTGTCACCGTACCTTTCCTGCTTACTGTTCTCCCATAAAGGTAGCCTCTCGCCCTCCTGAGTGCTGAGCCCAAGCCTTTTTTTTTTTATCCCTTAAGTTGCTTGTGTCAGGCTCTTTCATCATGGCTGTGGAAAAGCAATCACAGCAGCCCCCTTTGGTGTCTGGGAGGCTTCAACACCACTGAAAGTTCTGCGTGCCCATAAACAGCTCCTGCAAGAATTCCCTCACCTCTAAGACTTCTTCCTCCATGGTCCCCGCATCCTATCCCACATCTTTTTCTCCACCTCCTCTGCCTTAGGAAGCACATAGGATTTTGCTTGTGAGTTTTCTTCTAGCATGCTGCTCTTTATTACCTTCTGCACCTGCCTTCCTCAGTCCTCAGTCCTCAGTCTAGTTCCTTGAGGGAGACCCTTAGGGGCTTTGGTAAATTCCAATTGTCTGTTGGCTTTCAGCTGGAGAATTCAGATCTACTTCCCCATCTGGCATTGCAGCTTCCAGACCTGTTCCAAGCATGCCACAGACTCTGCAAGTCTAACAGACCACCAGGAATTCTACAAACCCAGCAGTGTCAGACACTGCCCAAAGAAGCTGCCCGTGGCCACTGATGTGTCCCTGAGCCCAGTCAGTAAGTATGTCCCAGAGTGTGGTGACCCCTCTCTGGGACGTGTGTCCGTCTTGCTCGGAGAGCCTGACTGATGACAGCAGTGCCTAAGCACTGGCCACAGGCGAAGTGCAAAACTCCAGTAGTTACAGCTCTCCAGAGCTGTTTGTTTAGGCCTTTGCAAGGAGGCGTCTGCGCTGGGCTCTTTATGGGTTATTTGAGCTCCTTTTTGCTTCTGGGCCAAGAAGCTGAAGAGCAAGTGCACTGTCCCTTGTCAGGACCAACAATGGCAATGGCACTTTGCAGACACATGAGTGACTGGGGCTGGGTACCTGGAGGCTGAGAGCTTCCTGGATGATTTTTAGCTTTCTGAGCAGACCTTGTGGAGGAGTTGGAATGAGACGGTAGAGATTCTGGTGGACTGAGGCAGCTACTGCTTCTGGGAAGAGGATTTGTAGGGGGCATGTAAACATGAGGAGGGTTCAGAGAGTCCCAGTTCTCTGCTTCCTGTTCCCACCTTGTCTTTTCCCCTCCTCTCCTCCATCTTCTGACCTGGGGATGCTTCTGGTAATTTGACTCCCAAGGTTTATTTCTGAACTGATGTCTGCCTTAGCACTGGTTTCTGGCAGACTGAAGAAAGAAAGGGGGTGGGGAAGGGCAAGGTGGGGAGGGAAGCCAGTGCTTGCCCACCTGTAGAGGTCAGGCACTCCCGGGATTCCTGAGTTAGCCCGTCTCCCTTCACATTGGGAATGATCTTAGGACACAGGCATAGCTACCTCCATTTTAGGCCTTGGGTCCAGGTAAGTTCAGCAACTTGATGGAAGTCAGTTTGTTAGTGTGTTGGACTGAGCCCTAAAGCCAGACCTGTCTGACTCTAGAACTGAGCTGTTGGTGGCTCTCCAAGATGGGTGGACACAGACGAGTAGAAACCTCCTGGTAACTTGGACATGTTGCCAGGGGTCAGCACAGCCTGGCTTTCTCCTGGCCTCTCTCCTCGGGCTTGGCCACAGGGCGTATGTCTGTGTGAATTTTACCTGTGCCACCACAGTCTCCCAGCTGAGTCCCTTTCCTGAGCATTACAGATGACTCTAGCGAGGGACACACACGGGCACGAGTCCCATTGACTGATCCTCTCTGGGACCTTCTGCAGCACAAGGAAATCCACAGAGCCTGGGACCCTGAGTGGATCATTCCTCCTCCTTGTGCCCAGCTAGGGTCCACTTTTCTTGGCAGCGAAGAGTCAACAGGTGTGAACAAGTACACGGAGACCTGGCTTGCCAGGGCTGGCACCGCTCATGGCCTTCACTCACAAGAGATGGCAATTGCCACCTTCTGCAGGCTGCCCATCAAAACACATTGTTGCCTGGCACTTCCACAGGCTCCTACCAACTTGTGAGCAGGCACTGTGCCATCGTAGCAGATGGGCAGAAGGGGTGCGGGGTGGCCGAAGCAGACCCATCTTGGAGGTGTGTGTATAAGGGGGAGCATGAGGGTTTGGTTTCCAACTGAGGGGGTGCCAGCCAAACTCTTTTCACCTTGGATTTAGTGAACAAAAGTTAAAGGGGAAAGAAGCCCACTACAAGCAGGCTAGCTGGCGGTTAGTTCTTTGGGGGGATGGGATGTCCCGTAAAACCTATCAGAATTGTGTGGCTGTGATGGATTTTAAAGGAACTTAGGAAGTTAGAGAACATTACTGCTGATTGTAGGAGATAAAGGACAAGAGAAGGTTCTAGAGAGAGATTTTTGCCCAGAGTCGCCCCTTTGCCACCCCTACTCTCAACTATCCTGACTGCAGACTAATAGAGTCTGACACCCACCATGCAGGACTCTATCAGGGTAGGAAACATGGCCAGAGAAACCTTCCCATCCTACCCTGTGGGGTAGGGGCTGGATCCTTGCAAGCCTTCAAAAAGATAAAGGCAATGTTCCCGTGATCCAAGCACCTGTGCCATTACCAGTCATATGTAAACATCTTGAAGGAACCATTCATCCCTGGCCAGTAAATCTCTGGATGTAGCTGTCAAGGTGGGAGACGCTCTGAGGGATGTGAGAGTCCCAGGAAAGGCTTGCAGGACATTTGGGAAGAGTGAAGGCCAATGGAGGGCAGAGGAAGAAAGTAAAGTCTGTGCTGGGGATGCAGTTCAATGGTAGAGCACCTGCCCAGCATTGATGAGGCCCTGGGTTCAAATCCCTGTGCAACCAACCAATCAAACAAAAGGAAACCCTGGAGTTGGGGAGAAGACTCGGTGGGTAAAGCACCTGCTGTGTAAGTGTGAGGGTCTGTGTTCAAATCACCAAATCCCATGTAAAATTAGACACAGTCATGTATGTCTCTAATTCCAGGACTCCTGGGTAAGATGGGAAGCAGGAGATAGGAGAATTCCCAGAAACCTATGGGCCTGCTGTTTGTAGCAGCGAACAGCAAAATAGAAAGCCTGCCTTTAACAGGGTGGAAAGTGAGGACCAACCACCAGGGTTGTCTTTTGCTTTCTACACATGTACTGTGGAATTCACATGCACACACGTGCACGCTTATGCACACACACACACAAACACACACACACGAGATGGGGGAGGAGAGAGGAATAGAGTCAGAGACACACAGAGAGAAAGAGACAGACAGAGAGAAAAAGAGACAGATGGTTTTAAAAGGTGAATGATGTCCTATGATTTTCAGGGTCCTGGGTGACCTGGACAGGCTTGGGCTCCCCCAATACAAGCAGAGGACCTTTGGAAGGCTTAGGACAGTGATCAGGGTTCCTTGAGAAATCAGAAAGCTCAGAAAGAGCTACAGTCAGGAAGTCAGGGCCCAGCACTGCACTGCCCATGTCTCGGTGTATCCAGGGGCAGAGCCTAGGGAAGACAGGGACAGATGGAAGTACTTTACTGGGCTGTCCCTAGAAAATAGAGAACCTGGAGGGAGAGAAGACAGAGCAGCTGACAGAATGGCTGTGCTGTTCACTAAGGGAGCCAGTCTCCCATGGAAGCCAACTCCAGGCACGTTATTCTATGTTCTCACGAATGCTCACCATCCAGACCACTCCTTTCCCTCTAGAATACACATAACCACGAGTTTCTGGAGTCACTTATTTCCCAAGCAAACCAAAGTCCCTACAAATGAGAGCACACAGACCTCCAGAGCCAGCTTGGAAACAGTTTTATTTTTGCCTAAGGTTCAATCTTCATCTTCATATAAAGATTTTTGGAATCACACCCCTCCCCTGCACGCTTCTTCCAGCTTCTTGTTGCCCTGAAATATCCTTCCCACTTCCACACATTGCTCTCATCTTTGGGTTATCATGTTGAATAATTTACAGTCTCTGCCAGTCTGAAATTGCATGTGGGGTTGCTCTGTTTGTGGCTTATCTAGCAATTAGGCACACACGACTTCATCACTGCAATTACACTGCATAGGGAGAAACCAGCTCAGCCGTTGTCCCCGGGGTGGGGTGGGGAAATCTCAAAGCCATGCGTCTGGCAGGGTTCTGATTAAGGATGGGCCTGAAATGACACAGGAGGTTTTAGGCAGGCAGATTCTTCTTTCTCATGACTCCCCCACCCCCCACAATCTTTGATCTGTTCTTTGAAGATGATCTCATTCCAGGATTGAAACAATTCCCATGCTATGTCTGGAAATCCAGCAGCAGCTGCCTGGAGTGTTGTCCTGGAAGGGGTTTTAAAGCAACAGTCATACCCAGTGGTAGAGAGTGCTGTGATCCACTAGTGATGTCTGTCACGGGTAGAGACTGTGACGGTAGGGATGGATGCTATCCATGTATCTGAAATCGCTCATTAATTCTAATTCAGCCTGTGGAGATACAATGGCATAGTGACTTGTTCAAGATAACAGGAGCTGTGAGTGTTTAGTAGGCCCCTGGGAAGACTGTAAACATCTCTCACACAGTCCTCATCTTACAAAGGAGGGCAGAAGAGGCCTTCTTTAAGATAGCAGGCAGAGGAGTAAGTGTCCAAATAGACTTGGGAAGACCTCTGCTTTCTGTTCGTCCAGATGGCACAGCTCCTTAATAGTGGGGTCCAAAGGCTTGGTCTTCTGGTTCCCAACCACAGGTGTTCTCTCCCTCTTCCTCCCCCACCCCTCGTTCTATATCTCTTTGTATATCTTCTCTCTCTGAAATGTAAGTCAATATACAGGGTCTGGAGAGGTGGTTCAGTTGACAAAATGCTTGCCACACCAGCATCAAGACCTGAGTCTGATTTCCAACACCCATATAAAGACCAGGCATTGATCTGCAGCACCCACATACAAGTGAGCTCCAGGTTTAGTGAGAGATCCTGCCTCAAAAAATAGGACTTAGGAAGACATTCTGCACACACATACACACACACATACACGCATGCATGCAGCATGCTTCCGAGCTTTCATGATTTTATGCCTCAAAGTCAGAAGGAAACAAAGTCCAGGATTAAGAGAAAAACAGCGTGTTGTTGAATATTCAGGGTGTGGTAGGCACAGCAGCAGCAGGATTCAAAATGAGTGTGTCCTCAGGTGTCTCACACTTTACACGAGGGTGAGTTAATTGGAAGCCCTGCCTCCTTTCCGGGGTCTGTGCCTGCCATGGGCCTAAGCTCAGTAAGATCTGTGCTTGTGAGCCCCGTGGCTAGATTCTCCCCTGTGCTCTCAGCATCATGGCCCACTGTCACATCTAATCCCCATGGTCAAGTTCACACCGAGGGCACAACTCTAAGCAGCACCCCACATCCCTCTGACCTGACAGCCCTGCATGGCTTCACCTCAAAGGGATTTGTGCATTTTGCTTTCAAAAGCTGATCGGCTTAGGTCTGCAGGCTCCATCTGGAGGCTTATTTCATTAATTCCTCTTTAGACACTGGCCCTCTGGCTGTGGGATCAGGTTCTACATTCTCATCTCATGTCAGGAAGACTCTGAAGTGACCATGTAGAGTGTGGTGACCAGGGCATAATGGGAACAGAAAGTGTTGACCGAGACGGAGAGAAGGGATCCCGGTATTCATAGTCACAGCTGTGAGATGGTGCTGGGCTGGGAAGTAGGGGGCTGGGACCGGGGACAGGGCTGTGCTTCCTAGCAGCCACAGGAGGATGGAAAGTGGAGTGACAGAAAACACAGCCAGTCTGCAGGGATCTCACTTCACCTAAGTTAAGAGAGCTGCGCTGACCCTTTGATGGTCTTGTTTGTGTCTGTCTCACTTCTTGTTTGAAAGGCGTCTGCTCCCACGTCCACTTCACCCACTGAAGGCACCAAATTCCGTAACAGAAGGGACACCATCATTTCCATCACTATCACCCAGATGCCTGGGTATCTCTGGGCTCTCAGAAAACGCATTACTTAACGTTGACTTTAAGCTGAGACATTTCCCCTGCCCCCAGGGCTTTTTCTCTTTAAGGGATTTCCATCAACTTGGTTCATTTACTCAGTTTCATGTAGCACAAACAGATTTACAGATTCACCATGACCCCGACCTTGGTGGACTTGGTCTGAGCTACATGCATGCTGGCTTCTCTGGCTAGAGGATGATTTGTATAATGCAAGGTGCTTAGATGTGAGAGGTGGAACTCTGGGTACAGCCCTACTCATTGCATATGTGCCATATGACATGGGCAGACTCTCTTTGCACATGTGCCATATGACATGGGCAGACTCTCTTTGCACATGTGCCATGTGCCATGGGCAGACTCTCTTTGCACATGTGCCGTGTGACATGGACAGACTATCTGAGACTCAGTTTATTTTCTGGCAAATAGATGTTATATGCACAAGCTGGGCGTGCTCTGAAGAGTCACTGACGTGACATATGACCTGTGTGGATTGGTCGGCGCTAAGACCCTTAAAACTGGTACCAGTTTCCTTCACCTGTGAGGAGCCTGAGCTAGGGTTTCAAGTTGGCCACTTCTCACACCATAAAGCCCTGTGGAGCAGTGGTAATTAAAATGGTAATGTGCGTTTGTGTGCAGACTGGCTACAGTGTTTTGGGCAGTTGGATCAGTAGTTCACAAAGGTTGATACAGTTTTCCTGGTTTGGAGCATTTTTGGCGTGTTCAGATCACCGCTACTCTGGAAGTTAGGGTGGAGTGCTGTGCTGTGTGTCAGCTCCTGGAGACGCAGTTAGCATCTATCCTCCTTGTTTTAAGGATTTAGGAGTGAAGTAGGATACAGCTGAGAGAGCACTGAGGCTGGCCTTCCTAGAGTTTCATGTGAAACATGACCCATGCATCAAAGGGACATTTAACTCCCAGGAGCCCTTCCTGGAAGGACATAGGACAGCTAGTGGGGGAGGCCAGCTTTCAAGCAGGCACCTCCTAGGAGTGAATTCACTCCTTTGAGGAATCCTTGTTTCCAGCAGCAGGGGTCTGATGACCATTGTGTTATTGTGAATAAAATGGGCAAGAGGGCAAAACTCCCTGACAGGTTTGCCGAACGAGTCCTGGACCCCACATCGCCTTCAGCCATTCTTGTCTGAGGATTTGCTATTGTTGTGTGATGCTTCTGTTCTAGAACACACTCTCTTGTGCTTTGTATGGGAAAGCTGTCTCTTATTGGGCAACAATTGCAGGCTCTGGAACCTTGTGCCAGCTTGCGGAGAACAAGAGAAGCCCTCACTGACTCCTCATCCCTCCCCGCTAAGCAAGGAGAGTGAGCATTGTGTAGCTATCAACTGTGTTGAAGTTGTGAAGAACTGCCTAGGAAAAGGTGGAGTGTAGGGAGGAGAGAATAATTTCACAGAGACAAGAAGACTCAAAGCAACCTTTCAGAGAAGAATAGGGTTTATGTTGTTCAATTGAGTAATTAACTAACTGATTGGTGCTGAGGATTGAAGCCAGGGTGCTGCAAATGCCAGGCAGGTGTTCTCTCAGTAAGCTCTAGAGGGCTCTGGGATGCTCCTGATCTCTCTAGATTGCTCTGAGTCAGAGCTTTTGCTTAGACAGAGTGCAGGGAAGAGTGAGACCACATAATTCCGGAGCAATAGTGCGAAGAGTTCGTGCTTCGTGTGACCTTGCACTGCGCCTCAGGGACTGTTCTGGATTCCTGCTTTTAGGAAGCTCAGGTTTTACTGGGAGAGACAGATGTAGAAGAAGCAACAAGTTCACCAGGGCTTATAGGTTATGGTAAGGTTCTGGGAAGAGAACAAGTAACAGAAGAGTGGGTGTCTGGGTGAAAGTAAATTATCAGCTATCTTACTCAAACCATAAGTCTGTCTGTCTGTCTCTGTGTGTTCAGGACTGTGTTTATATTTGTGGGTGGGGGGTGTATGTTGCATGTATGTGTACATACACATATAGAAGCTAGAGCTGGATGATGCATGCCACTCTCTATCCCTCTCCAGGTAATTTGTTGAACCAGGGCCATTCACCAATTTGTCAAGGTGTTCAGGGAAGTCCAGGGAGCATCCTGTCTCTCCTTCCCAGGACTAGCATTCTAAGGGCACCACACCATTCCTGGCTTGGGATGCCTGGCTTGGGATCTGAACTCAGGTCTTCATACTTACATAGCAAGCACTTCATCTTCTCACCCGTCTCTCCAGGTCACACCACAAGTCTCTGATCAAAACAGGGCAGTCATCAATATCGCTGCTGTGTAGTGCTCTTCGGCCCCTGTGTGCAGTGCTGAGAAACTGAAGATGTGAAAGGAAGGTCCAGCTTGCCTCTCAGCCTCCTCTTCTGGCTTGTAGCTCTGGGGAAGGCAGGCCTGTTTCTCTTTTTTTCCATCCTTGAGGGAGCTGCTCTTGAAAACCTCATTTCGGTCCTAGAAAGCCATCCAGCTTCCCAGCGATGGGCCACCCCCCAGAAGTCAGGGACCAGCATTTCCCACATTGAGCCTAGAGAAAAAACTCATTTCAAAATTCATGGTGACATTGTAAACAGTGGAAGAAATTGGCCTGGTTTCCTTGCAGAAACACCAGCACATTCTGAAATGATGGAGGCTCCCTGTCAATTAGAGAAATTAGCGTCTCACTCTGTGGTTGGTGCCGTTGCTGCACCCCATTTGCCTGACCTGAATCACAGCAGTTTCTTTTTCATGAGCTGTTCCAGTTGGAGAGTGAGTAGGATTGGGGGGGGTTCTTCTTTCTATGAGGCCGGCTCCAGATTGGACCCCGCCTTCTGCCTGTGGTGTCCCCACTGAGTGAGATGAGAAGCAGATGCGCACAAGGACAGGCTGCAGTAGCAATGTTTGGAACAGGCGATGAGAGACACAGTAGAGCATGAATTAAGCATTGTTCCTGTGTGACACTCATGACCATCTGTAGGGAAAGAAGGGAAGTGATGCTACCGTCAATTTGATGGCTGAATCCCACTGGGTAAAATGATTGGATCCAGGGCCAGGGAGATGTCTCAGTGGGTAGAGGAGCTTGCCATCAAGTCTGGCAGCCTCAGCCTGGTCCCTGGAACTTCTGTAAAGGTGGAAGGAGAGAACCAACTCCACAGAATTGTCCTCTGACCTCCACAGGCACCATGAGGGGCACATGCCCTCTTCCTCCCAACACTAAATGGCACTAACTGGTTGGAGAAAGTGCAGGGCAGAAGGTGAGAATGATGGGTGTCAAGACACAAGGATGGTGAGCCAGCTGCATGGGGTTTCTCTCTTGCCAAGTTTCTGGCTTTGGGTTCTTTCTATCTTTGTGGTGTTTCACTTACTGTGGACAACAAAGAAGAGAGAAGAGATGAACTCAGTGATAGGAGTCTCATGGTGGGGGCTCTAAGGAGATAGCTTGGTGGGTAAAGCCCTGCAAACACGAAGACCCCAAGTTAAATCCTCAGAATCCATGGAAAACAAAACCAACCAATTGGATTTAAGGCCTGCTCTACAGTTGAAGTTTATGGCTAGTATTGTAAATCTGGCCAAGAACCCATGGCTGGGAAGGCCCCAGGGGTGAACCTACTGTTACTATTACATTGCAAAATGTACCTAGTGTCAAACTGCCTATAAATACCTATCTCTACGCCTATAGATGATGTGCTGCTCATTCCTCGTCAAGAAAGGGTCTTTGTGCCGTGGGCAGTGGTTACTACAGATGATGGAGGAGGGTCATCTGTCTATGTGTTACTTTCATTGGTTAATAAA
>LOJH01005499.1:19365-34044 GCA_001685095.1 Ellobius talpinus | reverse complement strand
TTGACCTCCTACTTAAATACACCGTAGAAGCCACTGGTAAATAAACAATGGCCATCCATAATCTTGTCGTCCCAGCACTTGGGAGGCTGAAGCAGGAGGATCACAAATTCAAGGCCCATCTGGCCTATACAAGACCCTGTCTCAAAATAAGCTGGGCAGGTAGGCCAGAAGATCAGTATGCTTGCCTAAGAGGTCCTGAGTTGTATCAGTCATAGTTTTATAATCAATAACAAAGCTATGTCCTATGTCAAATTACAGTCGTTTCTTTATTAGGAGTTTGATTTGATTAATGCTAGCTAACTTCCTGTCTAAATCATTCGCTCAATGAGTAAATGTTTCAGCACCCTCTACTGGCCACTTGCTGCATACTCCTCAGTTCCTAACACTGCCTTCTTTCTCCAGGGTGCAGGGGCTCCTAAGACAGAGGATGGCCACAGCATGGGTCCCCTAATTTCTTCTTAGGAGTCACAAAGAAGGGATCCTGAGGTGCTCTCCTGACACTGCTTGTGTGTGACTCCCATCCTAGATGACAGATTCCACAAACACTATCCTGAATGGCTTCTGATCTGCATCCGTGACACACACTCAAACATCAGCCTCATTTCTACACTCAGAGATGCGCACATGGGCTGAGTTCATGTCACCCTCCTGCCTATCTGCTTCACATAACAGCACTCTGGTGGGATGGTAGCATCTGGAGAAACCACCTCACCTATCATTTGTATAAACAGAAGTCATTAAAAAATAATAATATAAATGAATTTTAGCTTGGGACAAGAACAGAACTTCCAGCAGTTTCTGAATGACCCTAAAGAAACTTTTGCCATTTTCCACTATGTACTATGTATGCAAAGCCATAGTCTCAGAACTGATGATCATGAAATGAAAATATCAATCAACTATGAAAAACTACTGAAAATGCTCTAGGTTCTGTAGTATGGAATATTCAGCCCAAATAGCATTCTTTATGTAAAATAAACAAGTATATCCAGCTCATTAGTATGTAAACTTGCTTTCATCTTAATAAATGCTAAAATTACAGACACAAAAATTGCTTAAAAATAAATTTTTTCTGCTCTATTACCAGTAAATGTTTGATTCATAAACTTATATACCTAGGTTCATTATGAGAAAAATGTAAGTGTTGATATAAAAAAGAGAGGTCCCTGAGTAGAATCAAACACTAGCAACTGCGTACTCTTTAAGTTCTCTTTGTCTGGTACATTTTCTTTTAGGAAGCAGAAAAAAATTAAAGGTAATATGGTATTTATTGTTCAAGAGCAGAAACAAAGGATGGGGAAAGAAGCAAGAAAAAACAAGATGAAAAAGAGCTTCACTCTATAATCTACCCATACCAAACTACTATTTACTGATCAATAAGTGCTCATTGGTTTGACATTATGAATTCAGCAGACAGTCCAGTGCAGCTTATATAGGGTCTCTTTGACTAATGGCCATATCCTAACTCTCAGCTGCAAGCCCACCAGAAACCACTCCCCTGCCATCAGGCAAGCCTGAGGGTCTCATGCTCACAGCAGCTGCAAAACAAGTTGTTTGCTCAGAGCAGCTGCAAGCATAGAAAAACATGTTGTTTACTTTGGCAGGCAGGGGGGTCACAAGAAATTCAGGGTCTGGGGGTCCAAAGTCCCCAACATGTATACACATAAACACCTTCTCAAATAGAAACATTATCATCAAAATATTAGTCATGATGATCTCTGATGGAATTTCTGACTTGTTTTCAATTCTTTTGATTTTTAGTGCTTTTCGACAACAAAAAACATAATGTCTTAAAGAGAACAGAAACAAATTAACACTTTATCAAAAACTTAGTAAAGACACAACTTAAAAATAGAATGCTATACATAGAAAATAACCTATGATAGGAACACAATTATATGAAACTACACTGGAAGAAATTATGTGATGTTATTAATGACTTCTGTACCTAAGGGCCACCTTTTTCATTTTTCTAGTATTTTTGTTACACAAAATAAAAAGGAAAGAAAATCTTCACTTAAAGCCAAACACATGCAATGCTGTGTGAGTTTCTCCACCTGAAATCACTGTGAGCAGTGAAATTGAGCTCTTTACCCCTGAGTCTCAGCTTCTGTAACTGCTTCTTAGAGGCTGTTGTATGTTCCAGGGCCAATACAGTTACCACCTTGGCGGAGAACAAGAAGGCTCAGTTGGTGGTGATTGACCACAACATAGACCCTATTGAGTTGGTACCCTGTGTTGCAAGCTGTTGGTCTCCTACTGCATCATCAAAAGCAAGGCGGGGCTGTGGAGGCTGGTCCACAAGAAGACATGGACGTGCACCACTGTTTCCTTCACTCAGGTTGACTTGGAACACAAGGGTTCTCTGGCTAAGCTGGTGGAAGCTACTAGGTTCAATCACAACAACAGATGGGATGAGATCCACTGCCGCTGGGGAGGCAACATCCTGGGTCCTTGTTGTGGGAAAATCTTTTTGTACACTGTGAAGATGTGTCATTGTGATTGGGTTAGTAAAAAGCTGAATGGCCAAAACCTAGGCAGGAGAGACTAAGCCGAGACTTCCGGGCAGAGAGGACTCTGGGAAGAAGAAAGACGAGACACCAGCAAGATTTCCTTGAAGAAGTTGGGCATATGGTACAGAGCAGAGGTAACCGTGCCATATGGCAGAATGTAGATTAATAGAGACAGGTTAATATAAGTTATAAGAGCTATCTGGGGAAAAGCCTAAGCTAAGGTCAAGCTTTCATAATTAATAATAAGTATCTGAGTCAATATTTGCAGGCTGGCGGTCTCAACAAGAAAGTACTGCTGCAGGTACTAAATCTGTGACTCGGATTGCCAAGCTGGAAGAGGCAAAGGCCAAAGACCTCACCACTAAACTAGATTAAATGTTCACTGCTGAATTTTCTGTCCATGAACATAATTACAAAGTTATCTTCCATCTGAAAAAAATATTTTTAAGAAAGAAAAGAAAAATTTCAAACGCTAAACATTTATTCATCCTTGAACTGGTTGGTTTTGTTTGTGTGCATGTATATGTGGGAGTGGGGTGTTTTATCAACTTGATACCAGCTGAAGTTATCTGAGAAGAGGGAACCACAATTGAGAAAATGCCTCCATGAGATGGTGGCCCATGCCTTTAATCCCACCACTTGGGACGCAGAGGCAGGCAGATCTCTGAGTTCGAGGTCAACCTGGTTTACATAGTGAGTTCCAGGGCAGCTACAGCTGTTACACAGAGAAGCCCTGTCTCGAAAGATTAAAAACAAAAAAGTGATTTGTGTGGGAGGGCCCAGCTGACTGAGGGTGGTGCTACCCCTGAGAATGTGGTCCTGTTTCATACAAAAGCAGGCTATTAATCTTGAGGAACAAGCCAGTAAGCAGAACTCCTCAATGGCCTCTGCTTCAGTGCAGGAACCTGTGGGTTCCTACCCTGACTTCCATCTGTGAGTATTGCCTTAAACCCTTTCCTCCCCAAGTTGCTTTTGGTCATGGCATTTCATCACAGCAATAGAAACCTAACAGCCCTCATTTTAATTACCAAATAGCATTTACAAAAGCACCTTAAAGACAACCATTTACCCCGCCGTGTACCTGGAATCAGCGCTGTGCTGATAAGGATGTCCACTTCCTTACATTGCTGAGCAAAGAGCTTCATTTCAGCTTCAATGAACTCTTTGGACATCTCTTTCGCATAGCCTCCTTGGCCCTCACCAGATTCCTTCAAGTCCACCTCCAAGGGTTCAGCACCAAGAGACTTGAACTGTTCCAAAGCTGCAGCTCTGGAGTGTTGAAGGGGAAACAGTAATTAATTAGACCCTGATATATACACCAAAATCCTCATTTACATAGACACTTTAAGTCAGTGGTTCTCAACCTTCCTAATGTTGCAGTCCTCTAATCCAGTTCCTCACGTGGTGACCCATAACCATAAAATTATTTCATCACTGCATCATGACTTTAATTTTGCTACTGTTATAAATCAATAATGTAAATATTTTTGGAAATAGAGTTTTGCCAAGGGGGTCATGACCCACAGTTGAAAACCAGTGCTTTAAGTAAACCCTACATAGTCAAAAGTTTATTTTGCTATCTCTGGCTTGACTGTTTCAATGACTTTTTATACATAGGCAATTCTTACATACTTTTTCTTAGGGGGAAAAAGAAGAATCTCAACTTCTATTTAAACTAAAGGAAGAATGTCACTATTGTTAATATCAGTTATATTATATGTCATAGTCCTTTTTGTCCCAATATTAACAATGATATGATATTTGATATACATTGAGTTTTGACATCACTCACATCATACAAGTTGAGGTTTTTCATTTACAAATGTCCTGAGTTTGTTCTCATTATGAGATTGTCCCACATAAATGATTTTTATTAGAAATACTTTATAATGTGATTTTTGTGGGTCTCAGTCCTCATAAATTCATAAACTGATTTTTTAAAAGCAAACAGATATAGAGGTGCAAGACTGTAATTCCGAATTAGAAGGAGGAAGCAGGAGGAGGATTAGGGCCTCAAACCATAGGAATGAGATGGTATCTCAAAAGGAAATTATTAATGGTAAAATGTGAAGAGCCAACATATTTAAATTTTGCAAAATATATTCAAATTAAAATAAACAATTGCCACACTATCACTATATTCTGTTTGGAAAATGAAAGTCAGTGAGATTTCAGTGGTGGAAATCACTGACATCTCAGCAACCACAATAAATCTCGCACCTCCTTCATAGCAGCAATCACTAGAGGTGCTTACTATAACTACAAATACAGTCATTAAGATGTTTTATATAAAGATAGTGATTAACCATGTGTGATGGTTTGAAGGAAAATGTCCTCCATAATGCTCAGTTTCCTGCTTCGACCACCATGCCACCACTCTGTCCTAAAGGACTCTTATCCCTATGGAACCATCAGCCCAGTTAAACTCTTTCTTTCCTAAGTTGCTTTGGTCATGGCGTTTTATCACAGCAACAATACCTAAGACACTAGAACTGGTGGTACACACACATGACACGCTGGTGCACAACGAACTCACAGAGGCTGTGGCAGCACGCCCTGGGCCTGCAGCAGTTCCAAACCAGACAGGGTCCCAGCACTGAGACGGAGAAGTAGACAAGAGCTCTCATCCACCACTAAGAAGCTCCCTCTAATTAACAAATTCTCACAGTGAAGCCTTAGTGGGCATACAGACCACACTCAAGGGCAGGCAGTAGATGCTAAAACAAAATGAACTCAAAGGTATTTTTGAGATGGTTTGGCTCATATTGTTTTGTTTGGGCATTTCCTACCTTATTAGTCTTTTGCATATATATTATGGTTTCTGATTTTTGTGTTTTTATGGGGTGTGTGTGCGCATTTCTCATGCTTTGTTTCTTTTTTATTATTTTCTTTTGTATAGGAGGAGTTGTTCATTTTGTTTTGTTCTTGTTTGTTTGTCATTTTGATTTTCCTGTTTTCTTGGGAGAGAGAGAGAGAGAGAGAGAGAGAGAGAGAGAAAGAGAGAGAAGGCATGAAGTTGGAAGGATGGGTAGTGGGGAGGATCTGAAAAGAGATGAAGGAGGGAAACCACAATCTGAATATGGTATGAAAAAAATTCATTCTCAATTAAAAACCGAAATCATTAAATCTGCAGGAAAACAGACAACTTGGGATGTATACTATTAAGTAAGGACAATGGATCTCATGAAGAAAAAAAATTAATAACCTTATGTTCTCTGTCACATTCAGACCCTAGCCTGTAATGTACACATGAATATAATATATGCAAACAAGTAGACACATGGGTATAGGGTCACACTTAGAAAGGAGAACAAGCATGGGCAATACTAGCTGATGAGGAAAGGTGGGAAGCAGGCAAAGGACACACACATGAAAAAGGATGTAAAGCTAATTATTTCTCAGCTTAACTCAGTCATGGTTTCTTTTTTATTATGCACAAAAATGTAATTGATAATATTGCACAGCTTCATAATGGCCATTCTAATTGTACAGAAATTCAATGAGATGAATGGAGTTTGGGCCTGCATAAGTGTTTATTTGGGTACCAACATTAATCTAGGTGCATGATGTTTTTATTACATTACAGTGTAATTCATTACATTATGGTGATTTTTATAGTAAGTAAGTATATTACAAATCAAAGTAGAATCTTAGTTACTTTTCAATTGCTTTGATAAGACACTATGACCAAGGCAACTCATAAAAGAAAGCATTTCATCTGAAGCTCACAGCTGCGGAGGGGTAGAGTCCATGATCACCATGGTGGGGAGCATGGCAGCAGGTGGGCAGGCATTGACACTGGAGCAGTAGCTGAGAGCTGACCTCTCAGTGCACACGCATGGGGCAGAGAGAATGCTAACCAGGAACAGTGTGGGCTTTTCAAACCTCAGAACATGCCCTGAGGAACACACCTCCTCCAAAAGGCCACACCTTCTAATCCTTCCCAAACATGTCCACCAACTGGGGATCAAGTATTCAAACATATGAGCCTAGGAGGATCATTCTCATTCAAACCACCTGAGCATACACAAGGCCTGATCTCCAGCACTGAAAAACAAATAAATAAGATTGGCAGTAGTGTTACTACGCCAGTGCCCTCATTGATGATACATACCTATGTGTTTTGAACTGCACCCCCCCAAAATGGAACAACAAAATGATCATTGGACCTAATAAGCATTTAATAAATGCTGGGTATCTGGCATCTTTTGCAATGAAGAAGAAGTAAACTTCCCTTTGCAAACAACCTAGGAAAAGGTTTTATGGACTGTTTTCAAGAAATACAGTGTACAAAGAAAAGTAGTTTCTCCTACATGTTCTATAATCTTCAGAGAAAAACAGTCAGCTCTCTCTATACATCCAAAGCAGATGTCTTAGCCTACATACTACAATTACAGTTCATGTGTCACTATTCCTAGGTAAGAAGTGATTTGAAGGCCCAGTCTATAGCTCAGTGACAGATAATTTACCCAGAATGTCTCACCAAATAAAAAAGCATTTAGAGGTTGTCACCAGTCAGTTCTAGCTAATTCCATGCAGTCAACACTAGGCATAGTCTCCACCAAATGTACAGATTAGCTTTGTGCATGCCACAAGCTACAAGCTCACCAGAGACAACTCTGGCCCCATTGCCAACGTACACAAAGAACTGTGACCTATTAATTTTCAATTACTTTATTATTTCTGCTCTACTGAGTCAAAGCATGTCCAATTTTTCCAGTAAATAATAAATTTTTCAGCGAGCCAACTTTTAAAACTCAAAAAGAAAATTCAATTGGAAAGAGGAAATAGAAAAACTTCAGTGAGCTATTATTATCTCTAATTTAATAGGCCCCATTTGAAACAAGCGTTTTTAGTTAAACATTAATTACTAGTTAAGTGTTCACCTTGTATCAAATCCTCGGACAACTGCGCCCATGGCCTTTGCTGCACCTGCAGAAGCGAGCCCAGCAACGCCACCGCCAACTATCAGGATCTGAGAAAAAAGAACAAGGAATGCTTTTCATTTTGATTTGGTTTGGGTTTTGTTGTTGTTGTTGTTGCTGCTGCTACTGTTTGGTTGTTTTGTTTTGTTTGTTTGTTTGTCTGTTTTCAAGACAGGGCTTCTCTGTGTAGTCCTAGCTGTCCTGGACCTTGCTAGGTAGACCAGACTGGCCTCACACTCACAGAGATCCACCTGCCTCTACCTCCTGAGTGCTGGGACTAAAGGTGTACATCACCAAGGCTTGTCACGGAATGTTTTAAAACTTGTTACCAGACGATGGCAGAAGATCACCAGCTGGCAACTCCTGGTGCCTGGTACAGTTAGCACTCAATCAATGGTGTGAACAGTGGTGCCAGTCACCACATGGATGAAGTAAAGAGTCTATCCTTCAGCTAAATCACTGGGTTTTTTTTAATTGATCAAAGAAACAGCCTTTTCCAGCGGCCAATAACCTTCCCTAAAAATTTCCTGGCAGTCAGAATCTCAGAGAAAGCACAATCAATGCCATACATGTTGAAAACTAACAAGTTCATTCTCACTGTACAGAAGCTACCACCAGAATGCCAGGATGGTATTCCAACTCCCTCTCTCTCTCCAAAGTCAAGACTTTTCTGGGTTCATAAAACACTGAAAAACATGTCCAGTGATGGGCACAATTTTGACAAAATGTCCATGCCAACGTTATTTTGAGTTTAAATGCTTCTGAAGACTTGGTAACCAAATACAGAACTGACGACCATCTTGAATGACCCATATCTGAAATCTGATGCAATATAGGTGAATCTCCCTACCCACAGGAGGATTAGAGCTGAGAGAACCCAAGAATCCCACAGAAACATCAGCCTCCCAGACCTGCACTGAAACACAGTGAAAACTGTGTTGTTTCTAGCCTTGACTGGGCTTTCCTGAGAAAAGAAGGCTTGTGTATCCCATAAATGGCTAGATGAAGGCAACTCTCTGTTCCTGTAGTCACAAAAAATGTCACCCAGAGAAATAGGGAAGTCTGTAAATTCTCACCCACCCATCAGGCCCACGGCTCCTTCTGCTTTTTAAGAAGTCAACGCAGGCAAAACTGTGTGCTCCAGTGACCTCCTAGGCAATTCCTCAGAAGCCATGCTAATGGATGTTGATGATGGTGGTTTGTTCAGAAGAAGAGAAAGTCCACCTCAGCAAACAAACATCAGGGTCTAAACTCCAAAGCCCCATCCCTGTTCTACACAAAAGTTTCAATAACACTTGAAAGAAAATACTAGTAATAAACGAGAATTTAAAAAGTACAGGACTAGGCCAATTCTCCTGTCAAGAAATAGTTCAGATGCATGAAATCACTCTAACCATATTCTAAAAAATGGAGGAGGGGTTGAAGGCCAGCATGAGCTACAGAGCAAAAACAGTTTCTCAAAAACGAAAAGAATTAAAAAGACACATGATTATAGTTAGGGGGAAAGATCAAGAGATTTATTGTACAGCAAGATAACTAATAGTTAGGCTAGAAGATGGCTTGTTGTTTGCTGTACAAACACAAGGACCTGAGTTCAGATCTGCAGCTCCCATGTAAAGAGCCAGGCACAGGGAGGCACATCTGTCTGACCTGCAATAAGAGAGCCTGTAGGGGTGGCCAGGCATCACCCAGTCAGACCTGTGTTTTCCACATCTTCTTGGATCACTCTCCACCTTGCTCATCATCACCCTCCAAAGCCTTCTTTCCCTAGAACATGCAAAACTCTTTTCCATTTCAGTATCTTTTATATGACATTTCCTTTGGTCAGCATCTTAAATCCCTAGTTTTAGAAGACAGGGGAGGCCTTCCTATCCCCTAACTTAAGAAGTTAGCATGTTCTCATTACACATCATCCCATCATCTGGTTCCTTTTTTATAACTATATTTCTATCAAATGTTTATCTGGGTTTTCCCATCCTCATCGTGCCCTGAACTGGAATGCAATGTTCATGCAGCAGGGACGGCGTTTATCTTGTTCAGGCTTGTCCCTCACACCTAAACCGAGTACTCAACAGATCAGATGCATCAAAATGATTTTAGTTCCTTCTAGACAAGTTAAAAAAAACTCTATGTTTAAAAATAAATTTAAAATATTCAACATGATAAGCCTCACAGAATCTAATTCTTCAATTTTAGAAAATTACTTCTTACATCAAACCAGTTACTTAAGCTGAACTTATTTCCTAGTGACAGTTTATTTGTGTGCAAGGGGTAGGGAAGGGGAAAGCATGCCACAGTACACGTGTGAAGGTCAGAGGACAACTCACAGTTGTTGATTTTTTTCCCCTTCTACCAGTGGGTCCCAGGAATTGAACTCAGGTCAACAGGCTTGCAGGCAGAAGCCTTTATCCCTGGGTCACTGAATTCAAACACTAGTACACACGGTTACCTTTCTACCTTGTAATAACTCACTGGCCCTTCTGTTAGCCTCTTAGTTTTTGTCTCACAGTTTTAATCCCTTATTACAAGTTTCCTCTAAACTTCCACACCTTTCTACAAAGATTCTAATCAAAACTAAGTTGCTGGCATGCACACTGATGCATTCAGCCACCTTAAGAACAGCATTGAGTTTCTGGCCAGCTTGAATGCCAGACATTCTTGTGATCTTACACAATAAGATAAAGTTTCATAGTACAGATATAGAAAGTCTAGTGTCTCATGTACCACACATCTATGGCGTTCATGTATACATTCTTGCTAAACACCCTGGCCTTCACCTTAAGGACTTGCTTTTCTTTCCATGGTCTATTTTCTCAAGGGTGCTTGGTGTTTTGTTTTTTGGTTTTGTTTGTTTGTTTGTTTGTTTCTTCATAGATTTATTAGTAGAACATTTCTGAGTTTATAAAACAAGTTTTAAGAACAGAAAGCAGCCAGATGGAATACAACATTTCCAAGTCCTGTTTCTTATGCCTCAACTCAGGGTTTTAATTTAGTGGACTCTATAAAAGGATCACAACATACTCGCCTATGCTTGTACCCTCCATCCTGCTTGCCATTAGCCACTCTCTTTCTCTCTGTGTTGCCAATCTGGATTCAGGGAGAAGCACCCTTCTGCGGTGCTTTGATTGTTACATCATCTCCCATTATTTTCTCTTGACACCCTCCCCACGAATGGCAAGAGTAAAGACATCAAAGTGTTTTCTACAAACTGTGTTGCAGTAATCAAGAATCACAGATTTACTGACTAAAACCTTGAAGCATTTTAAAAGGTTGTAGGAAATTGGCCCACAGAGCAACCTAGTCAAAATCCATTTAAGAATTGAAATAAGCAAAAACTGAAAAAAAAGAAAAAGAAAAAAGACTAGAGCTTCTAAAACAAACAAGCAAAAGGCCCAAAGTTCCTCTTTCAAGCAGTGTTAAATGTTCAGCCCCACGACTTTAGATTTCTAAGCACAAAAGCATCAGCGACGCTAACACACAGCGACACCTTTGAAAATAACTCTTTTATGACACCTTCAAATCACCTCATGAGGAGACACTGGAAGCTGTACGCACCTTAGCTGGGGGGACTTTTCCAGCAGCTGTGATCTGACCGGTGAAAAACCTTCCAAAATGATTCGCTGCTAAAACAACAGCCTTGTAGCTGAAAAAGTGGACAGAGAACTCCATAAGCTAAAAGGCAAGGGGCCATACATTATTTTAACCTGACAGTTACACGTCTGCAGAAACATCGTGTTTGTATGTTACACTATGCCAAGATTATTTCTAAGCAATGTGTATATACTTACCCCTCCAGCCTTCACAATCAGCCTCTGAACACGTACGATTACTGCATCTACTTCATAAACACAGACACAAAAGTGGAAACACTTGCCCATGGACCCCCAGTAGGTCGGCAGAACAAGAAGTCTGAACTGAGCAACATGCCTGTGGAGGCAGACTCTCATCCAAAGAGCCAGCCAGGCCCTTCTTAACAAATACTGCAGACTTGACAAGATAGAAACAAGACACAAGAAGTTTGAGAGTGCTTTTCTTCCTGTATAGCGGCTCCACATCTTCAAATCACGCTGTTAATTTTAGCATGCTGTTCAAACTTTCTTTAATGGCTATGAGTACTTATATAACACTAAGGGGAGGTTTAGATTATCTGTGACACACGGGGGAAAAGAACACTACTTTGCTCTACAGTGGAAGAAAGTTTGGGCTCCTGGGACAGACCAATTGATGAGATTTAAGACCCTGAGCAAAGTCAGTCCTTACTTTCCTATATATACAATATGTTGTATATGTTTGTACAATATACAAGATGCATACACTATATATTCAAAATAGATATAAAGAAACAATTTATATTTAGACAAACTATGTATGCAATATGTTTCCCATATAAACAATATATCTATATAATAGAGTCAAGAAGAGCATCAATTTCTTGAGAGTCATTGTGAGGACTAAATATGTTAATGCTTGTGAAATACTAAGTGTGATTCCTGTCACATGACAACGCTCAGTAAATATAATTCAGCTATAGAAGCAAGTTATCCAATAAAAACTGACAGCGAGCCTCATCTTTACTTAATAGGATGTTTGAGACACACTACACTAATCTCATTCCCATGCTATCTTTACTTAATGAAATGCAACTCTTTAATACTAAGACTCATACGCTGACTTGCAGCAAGACCTCTCCCTCATAGTTTAATATTACTTAATAAGATAATTAATACAAAAGCATGTTGTCATCACTGCTATTATTGTAACTTAAGCATACTGGAGCAGGAAGAATATTTTCAAGATAGAGACTAGGTGTTTCTGAACAGTCTGCCCCATCTAAATGCAACCTATAGTCCTCAGCACTAATTAGACCTATTTACATTGTCTCATAATACTTCGTTTGCGCCAAAGATTCTGCAGCTAAACACACTGTTCCAGAGCTGATTTTGATACTCTCCCACCAATGTGCGTTTTACGTGACAGAATCTTTAAAACTCTGCATGGGACATTTTAAGCCTCACATTGTGTAACACTCAGTCTTCCAACCACTAAATATGGCAGCAATTCCTTTTGGCCCCTGGCAGTCTTTATTCCACAAACAATTTTTTTCAATAAATCATTTGCTACCTTATATTAAGGACAGCAAAAATGTATTTCTATTTATTTATTATTTGTGTGGGTGCTGGCATATGTATTCTTGGTGGTGGTACACAAGTTGGGGGACAAAACTTGTGGCAATCAGAAGCCAATCTCAGGTGTTGCTTCTCAGGAGCCTCGAACTTTGTTTTTTTCCTAAGACAGGGTTTCACTGAGCAGTGGTGGTGCATGCCTTTAATCCCAGCACTGCTTTCTAAGTCAGCCTGGTTACACAGAGAAACCCTATCTTGACAAACCAAAAGGGAAAAAAAAAGAAAAGACAATCTCTCATTGGGACCTTGAGTTTGGTAATTAGACTAGGCTGGCTAGTGAGGTTCATCTGGCCAACACTGGCAGTACGAACCTGTGCCACCTCACCAAACTTTTACATGGTTACTAGGGATTGAACTCTGGTTCTTCAAGCTTGTGCACCAAGCACTATATTGATTTAGCTACAGCCACAGCCCCCAAAATAATGCTAAATTGTTTTAACTTTAATATATGGCAAACCACACGAATGGGGTGAACAGCTGTAACACAAAGTAGATTCTGCGGCGTATTTGATCCATGGCACAGTTTAAAATGTCACATCTAAAACATAAAACTTGGGCCAGTGAGATGACTCAGAAGATAAAAGCGCTTGCCATGCGAGGCTGACAGACTGAGCTGGATCCCAGGAGCCCACGTTTTCAAAGCTGAATGGGGGCACAGATCTGTAATCCTAGCATGACTCTAGCATGATGGGAGGTGAAGACGGGAGAATCACCTGGAAGATGATGTGGGCCTGTGAGCCTGTGGGCCTGCGAGCCTGCGGGCCTGCGGGCCTGGAGCACAGGGCTCAGTACAAACAAGAGATCCTTCCTAATAAGGCGGAAAAGCATATTCTTGAAAGCTGTCCTCTGACCACCATGTATGCAAGCCCAAACTTAACATCCACACACAGAGAGAATGAGAGACTTAAAAAAAATAAAAACTTAAGTACCTTCCAGTTCATGCAAGATTCTGCAAAAGGCTTTATTTATATTGGGTTTTTTACATGCACCGTTTTCCCTTCTAATACTTTTATTGGTGCCTCATTCACATTAGCTTAAAATTTAATTTAATTAGTTTCTTTGAGAGGCTGTTTTCCTAAGCATTATCCTGGCTCCAAATTGTTGCTATCCTTACAGGAAGTGGGTGCTCGTTCCTGTCCCCCGTGACACAGCAGGCTTTATTATGGGTGTACTCCTGCAAGCAAAGTGGATCTTAGAAAGCTTTTCTGTGTAACATACCGCAGAAGACACTTGGAATCGTTCCCATTCTGTTCCCATTGCCTCTTCCTTTGATTAACAGCTTCCTTTCCAGTACAGAAGCTTTCTCATTTCATGGAGTTCCACTTGTTGATTATGGGTCCTATTTCCTGAGTGACTGAGATCCTATTTGTAAAGTTCTTCCTAAGCTTAGACCCTGATTGTACTTCCTCTTAACTCTTAGAGATTCAGATCTAACAGTGAGGTTTTGGTCCACTTGGAACTGATTTGAGTTCAGGGTAAGAGGTAAGGATCAAGTTTCTTCTACCAGTAGATATCCAGTTTTGTTGTTGTTGTTTTGTTCTGTTTTGTAAAAGATGCTCTCTGACGTAGGTATATGGAATATGGGCTCTTGACTCTATTCTATTGATCAATATGCCTATTTTTGTCCTGGCACCATGTAGTTTTACCATGGATTTGTAGTATAATTTGAAATCAAGAATGGTGATGCCTCCAACGATGTTTTAATTGCTAAGGATGTTTGGGAAAGCCATATGTAAATCTACTACTTTTTTATGGGGGGGTGTAGTTTGAGACAGTGTTTCTATGTGAAACAGTCCTGGCTGTCCTGGAACTCGCTCTGTAGACCAAGCTGGCCTCAAACTCAAAGAGATCCACCTGCCTCTACCTCCCAAGTGCTGGGATTAAAGGCTTGTGACACCACTACCCAAAACCAATCTTAAGCATACTTCAAGGCTGAGGCTATCCCAAAAACTGACCGGGTGGTGCACACCTTTAATCCCAACACTCTGGAAGCAGAGGCAGGCAGATCTCTGAATTCAAGGCCAGCCTGGTCTACAAGAGCTAGTTCCAGGACAGGCT
>LOJH01005499.1:1297-19313 GCA_001685095.1 Ellobius talpinus | reverse complement strand
GGACAGGCTCCAAAGCTACAGAGAAACCCTGTCTCAAAAATCAAAAACAAAAAAAAATCTGAAAAACCCTTCTGAAATGCACCATTTCATGTACAAAAATTCCAAAACATATTTACAAACTACCTGTGTATATAAAATACATGTGAAATATAAATAAATTCTATGTGCATACTTGGATCACATACACAAGACAATTCATTATATAAATATTCCAAATCTGTAAAAAGCCTGAAATCTGATAAGCTTCTGGTCCTAAATTCTCAGGGCTTTTCAAGCTGTATTACCTTAAAACATGTAAAAGTGCTAGTATCCAACTATGTGTGACCTATAAAAGCAACCATTTCAATCTAATGCATGTATATACAACCTATAAATACAGCTTCCTCATACAAACACTGGCAGCTATTTCCTTTGGTACAAATATTTGCTTCTAACTACAAAGATAAGACATGTAACATATATTACTGTGATTATTGTGAAAAATAAAATGAATCATAAAAGCTAACATACGTATAAAAAGCTCAGCCCTCAGCAGCTCTGACAAGATAAAACTCTAGGAGACCTGCAACAGGAAAGCCCGTGCCCCCTCCCTGTGCCTTTGTTCAGCTGAAAGGAGGAAGAATATACCTACCCAGAAATGTTGGCCATGGAGCTGAGAGCATCATACCCCTGAGCAATTGTGACTCTTGGAACCTGGTCCATTGCCAGAACTGTTGTCTTTCTTTCGGAAAGTTTATTTAACAAGTCTGGATTCTGGGCGGGGTAAATGAAGCTAATGAGAGTTCCCGATGGCTTTAAGAAGTCAGCTTCATGAGCGCCTAATGCTGGATTAACCATGGGTGCTCTCACCTGAAACGAAAGTCAAACAAACCACAGATTAAAATCTTCAGCACCTTCATTGTGTATTTTTAAATAAACAGGACAATTTTTGTAAGGCACTATTGTCTAAATAATATTTCTGAGGTATATCTTCCATCAATAAATGTCTGCCTGTACTTAACCACATGAAGATGTGTCCTACCTACCCTGTGACTAGCGACCTGTGTGAACTGTTCTGAGGAAAAAGCACAGACTCTGGGCAGGGCACCAGATCAGGTGTGACAACTGCAGAACACTGAAATATTAGCATGCTGGCTGTGGTGGCTCACACTGTTAATCCCAGCACTCAGGAGGCAGAGGCAGGTAAATCTCTGTGAGCCAATCTGGTCTACAGAGCTAGTTCCAGGACAGTCAGAGCTGTTATGAAAAGAACCTGGTCTCCTCAAACTTACTACTCTGTTAAAAATTAAGAGATATTGGGGGAAAGGGACCAAAAAAACCATTTGTTTTGTGTTCAAAGACTCAATCCTAGAACTGAGTGGTAGCGGGCATATTTAATCCCAGCACTGCAGAGGCAGAGACCAGCAGAACTCAGTGAGTGGGAGAGCGGCCTAGTCTACAAATCCAGAAGCCAGCAAGGGCTACATAGTGAAACACTGTCTGAAAAAAAAGAAAAAAACAAAAGAAAGATGCAATCCTCATTCCTTACTAATTTTGGCAAAATATATAAGATAGACACTAAGAATGCTGTCAACTAAAGGCTTCATGATATAGATTTATGTCACTTTAAATTCCATTCCTATAAACGAAACAATTCCTACAATTTAAACCAGTGTCTCTACTGAATTAAGCTTACTCTAGCTTCAATATATTATTATTTTGACAACAATACATTGATTGCCAATATATTATATGTCAATATATAGAGTACATGCACATAATATCATATGTATGCACAATATTATATATACATATGTCTCACTCTATTTGTTTTGTAAGAAATAAACATATGAAACATAGCCTTATGATTTACATTTTAAATACAAACAAAAACCCTGGTTCCATTGCTTCCTATCATGGCATTTCATCTTAATTTACCTAAGACACCTTTGTCTATTATTCCTATGCCAGGTGTTGAGCTGGTGATTCATGAAAATCAAGGCTGAGAACTTTTAAGACTCTTCAGGCTAGAGGTGTGATTCGGGAGAGTATTTACCCGGCATGTGTAAAACCAGCAACACACACTCCTACACGCATATGCGCGCATGTGTTCGTACACAAAAACCACCTCTTTTATAAAGTCTGTTTTTGGGTTGTTTTTTTTTTGTATCCATAAAAATCTATTTCAGAGATCAAGAAAAACTAGAGGATCGCTGGGAGTTCATTCTATTGACCCTTATCAACTGTTCAGCTGATACTGCTGTCACCTGAGCATGTCAACCCAAGCGACTGTTTCCCTGAATGTGTTCCTCAGCACGGGAACAGGCTTGATTCGAAAGAGGCCCTGGGTCAAATATAAGTTTTTACAGCACACATTTCTCAACACACCTTTAACTTGTTCATACACTTGTTTAAAAACTTGTTCAATTTTAATTGAATTGCTAAGAGGAACACAGAATATTTCCAAATTCATGTAATCACTGAATCTCCCTCCCTTCTGAGATATCTCAAAAAGGTTTGGGCCCTAAAACATATTCTGAAAAGGGCTGTACTTATTTTTTTTCTATTAAGTTATTGTCCTACACGTCAAGTTCTATCATCGAGTATATATAAACCTAAAACTTTTTTAAAAGCATTAGCTGAATTGCAACTTATCTTTGAATGATAAATTTTGTGAATCCATTTCTATAGCAAAAACTGATTTTGTATCTTCTCTATCATGCTGTCAGGACTTGGGATGTCACTAAGTGAGAGTTCATATTTAACATGCTTGAGGACCTGGGTTCAATCCCAGCCTTAGGGAAAATAATACCATAATGCTATTCATTAGAGTTGTGCAGAGGGAAGGAATATAACTATTTGAATTATTCTTCTTATGAATTAATTAAGAAAAGATTCTTTTCCTATAAAGAAAGTGAGTTTTCTTTAATCTAGCAATCACACTTTTTTCATCCCTATTTCTCTCCTTGCCGAAGTTGCGGGATATTTAATGGTTTGAGTTTAAGACACTACTCTACTTATCTGCCATGGTAAACTCTCAGTACAGCCTTTTATATGATTTTTTAACTTCATATTTTAGTTATAAAGTTCCTCAGCATTTACATTTCTGCTGTCTGGTATCTCAAGACCTTTCTTTCTTAATTTGTTCTTATGTGCATTGGTGTTTTGCCTGTGTGTGTGCCCATGTAAGGGTGTCAGGAACTGTACATTACAGACAGTTGCCATGTGGGTGCTGGGAATTGAAGCTGGGTCCTCCGGAAGAGCAATAGTGCTCTTCACCTCTGAGCCATCTCTCCAGGCAAGCTCAAGACCTTTAAAAGTCAGTTGACCTACTGGTCACTCAGCCTAATGCTACCTTGTCCAGGATGGCCATGCTGTTTCTGGAACAGCACTATGTCCATGTAAATAACTAACTGCCTTCAGCCATCAGATACTGCACATGGTATCCCAGGCTGGATTCAATATCTTCTTTTTATCCTAGCAGTATATAACAACCAGAAGGAAGTCTACATACACATGGATCATATAGCAAAATTTTTCCCTAGTCAATTAAAAGAAAATTCCACCCAGAGAATATAAAAATGAAGATCTCCATTTCCCTTCCAGGGTTAAAAAAAGTTCACATTTCCTGGGACATAAATAATATTCACAATATACAATCATTTCATCGAGAAAAAGAGCATGACTTTAAAATAGGAAAAGCTGAAATGGGTAATGCTTAATATAGTAGATATGCAAACTGTTCTGATTTGGTCATTGCATATACATGTCAATATCACAGTGCATGAATATGGACAATTTTTATATGCCAATTAGAAACAAAAAGAAGAGCACTAAGAAAACTGGAAAAGCCAGGTGTGGTAGCTTTAATCCCAGCACTGGGGAGGCAGCTCTCTGTGGGTCCCAGGCCAGCCAGGGCTACACAATGAGACCCTGCCTCAAAAAGGAAAAGAAAACTAGAAATGGAAGAGAGAAAGGAGTAATTACTTTGACCACCAGATCAGAAGCCAGAACTTCCTTCGTCCCTTGGATCTGGGCCCCTGCTGCTCTGTAGAGATCATCTGGGAACCTGGAAGCTTCGCCTGCTCCTGACTCCACCACAACGTTAAAGCCCTGTTTGACCAAGGCCTGAACACCAGCAGGAGACAAGGCTACTCGCTTCTCATTCTGGAAAATCTCCTTGGGGACCCCAACTGTCAACTGCTTATATGGAATTCCTAGAAACAAACAAAACCAAAGTTTAGAAAAAGCTGAAGAGGAGACATCAGGAAAAGGAAATGGAAGTCTGTTCTTCAAAACACACCTTGCACAAGTTGTTACTGAAAATAACAATTCATAATAAAATAACATAATCCATTTACCTTTTCTGAAAGTGATAAATTTTTGTACAAGCCATCCTGAATGCATGAGATATTTCATTTAATTGAATGCCTCTCTCTAAGGCACATGATAAGCTTGCTCTATTCCTAAGAGAAAAATACCTGAGTTGAGAAATCACACAGCATGCCAGCCTCCCTCCACCCTCTGGGGTTACAGTCTTCCTATCCTGACCTTTAGTAAAGACAGAAAGAAATTGTTGAAGAATCCTTTAAAGGCTACCATATCTCAAGTCCCTTTCCTGGCAATTTGGCCAGAGGAAACTTCTCATAGATTTCCAAGTGCTGGATCTTGAGACTCTAGCAGCAACTGATTAGGCAAGAGGCCAGCAACCAGGTCAAAGATAAATATCTACAAGCCAGACCTGAGTGAAGCCAGCAGCCCCTGCCTATGACAAGACTTACTGAGGAACTGTGAGTTCAGGACAGTCCATGTTGGCCAGTAATTAACCTACTATGTTGGCTAGTTTTATGTCAACTTGACACAAGATAGAACATTTGGGAATAAAAAATGAGAAAATGCCTCCATAAGATTTGCCTGTGCACAAGGCTGCAGAGCATGTTCTTGATTAATGATTGATGTGGATGGGCCCAGCTCATGGGAGGCAGTAACACCCCTGAGCAGATCATCCTGCATAGTATGAAAAAGCAGTCAGAACAGCCACAAGGAGCAGCCAATAAGCAGCGTTCAACCATGACCTCTCCATGCTTCAACTCCTGCCTCCAGGTCCTTACCTTGAATTCCTACCCTGACTTCTCTCAGTAATGGAATGTGGCCTGAATGTTGTAAGCTCCTCCCCAAGCTGCTCTTGGATGTGGTGTTTTATCACAGAAACCGAAAAGGAACTAAAGTTTCTACCCAGTCATGCTCTCTCCTAGGAGGTTTAAACAGAGAAGTTACAGAGAGAGAGACTAGGAGAGTGAATGTATGCTGGTTATTTGTCAATGCAGCCACGAAACAAACATCAAAGAGAAGCCAGGGTAACACTGGCAGACATAGTAATCGTGACTATTTAAAGAATGACAAGCCATAACTGGGAAACCCAGAATGCATTCTACTTCTCCAAGATGGTGAGAGGTATCTTAGGCCCCCTTTTATCTGAGAATCCATCAAATAAACCCTCAACACAAAATAGAAGCTGATTGTGATTCTCTTCCATACAGCCTAAAAGAAAGCATCTAATACAAACATCTTTGTGCAGAGTTCAGGGTAGCTTTACCTATAGGACATTGGTATCTTCTCATGCTCTAATCAATATGAAGCCATTAACACTTTGGCAGGAAGGGGGTAAGACAGGATTTCTTTGTGTAACCCTGGCTGTCCTGGAACTCACCCTGTAAGCCATGCTGGCTTCAAACTCACAGAAATCCTTCTGTCCCTGCCTCCTGAGTGCTAAGATAAAAGGTATGTGCCACCATGCCCGGTCAGTAACACGTTTTTTAATAGTATGTTTCTATATAGACTTTACTATAGTTTAAAAATTCCATTCTTGCCACTGAATATATAATTAAAAACTGAATCAAATTATAAATAATACTCTTATAAATAAGAATAACTTATTGAGACTTTTGACAGATTAAGGCACCCTGAAAATACCCGCATTTGAGCATAATCTTATATTCCCATACTATTTATACTCTAATAATTTACAGTATAGTAGAGGCAGATAAATATGTATTTCCTACCTGAAAAGGGATAAACATAGAAGGATGGCAAATATTTAGATCCACGTGTAAAATTAAGTCAAATATGTACTTCTCTGGAGTTTACTTCTCATCTGATAGCCTCAAATCTAAGCCCCACATTTAGAAAGCCAAGGCAGCTACTAAATATAGCAGAGTTGAGCCAGAAGTATTTAGGAGAGCGATGTGATGGTGTGCACCTCTAATTCAGCACTCTGGAGGCAGAGGTAGGTAGACCTTTATGAGTTCAAGAACAGCTTGATCTACATAGCAAGTTCAAAACCAGCCAGGGCTACATAGTGAGAACCTGTCTCAAAAAAAAAAATCATACAAGAGCCAACCTGAAATGGCTTCCACTAGCAAATGTGGTAATTTGAAAATCAAAAGGAATTAATGGGGACTGGAAAGATACACAGGCTGCTCTCCTAGATGACCAGGGTTCAATGCCCAACATCTACATGGTGCATCACAACTGTCTATAACTCCAGTTCCAGGCGGTTTTCTTCTAGCCTCCCTAAGCACCAGAAATATATGTGTCCACAGCCATACATGTCAGCAAAGACAACCATAAAATAAAATGAAAATTTTTAAAGAATAATGGTGTAGTACACTTCTAAAGGTATTATAATCCATGAGTTCATGTTGATTATCAAAAAGTACTTAGAATTTTAAATGGTATTGCTCAACTTAGAATATACAATGGATGGGAAGAATAACAGCTTCCCAAGGATATCCACATCCTGATCCCTACCACCTCTGAATACATTATGCATGACACAGGAGAATTGTGATGGCAGATAAACTTAAGATTGCTAATCACTTGGCCTACAGCAGGAAGAATATTCTGGAGCTCTATGTGTAATCACAGAGTTCTTACATGTGGACGAGGGAAGCCAAAGAGTCCTAGTCAAGGAACAATGAGAAGATGCCACAGTGAGGCTATCAAGATGAGACAGGGCCACAGCCTGATCAACACAGGAGCTCCTCAGAAGCTGGAGAAGTATAGGAGACAGTTCTCCCCAACGGTTTCCCAGGACGCGGGCAGAATCGCCAACATTTGGACAGAGGCCCAGTGACAACTCCTTTAGACTTTGTCTCCCAGAGGTTAAAAAGCCAGTAGGCTCATGATTATTTATTACAGCGGGAATAGGAAATCGATACACAAGGAACCAACTGACTGTTAGCAGAGCTAATAAGGCATGGGAAGGAGCGTTTATTCATGGGGATGGCAAGAAACTGTGCTTCCTTTATAGAAAAAGTCTAGTTGATAAATGAAGAGTGATGGAGTCTCACCATTTCTAAAGTCCTAATAAAATCCCAAATTTAGCTAAGGACCATCAATCAAAGCATCTGAAAGTATCTGAATTAAAGAAAGCTGATGGGAACTTCATATCAGATAGATCACAAGGCCAGCATCTACACTGACCAAGGGGTCTTCCCAATGTAAAGCAATAACATACAACACTACCAGTGAGGGATTCCTGTCAGAAATGTATGCTTAAGTTGACAGAGCCTCTGGATCTAGTTAAGTGTTACCAAAAATATGAGGAAAAAAAACCGACTCAGTTGAACCAATCAAGGGAAGGCCGTCTGTCAAATTTAGAACACTGGGAATTCTACCCAGTAAGAACTGTATTCTTCAACAAGGAAAGGAAAGAAAAGTAGGGAAGAGGGGCTGAAGATGTAGCTAAGTGGTCACGTACCTGGCCAGCCTGTTTGAAGGCCTAGGTCTGATCTCCAGTAATGAAAAAATCTCTTATACATCATAAAAGACCTAAGAGACACACCAAGCAAATGTAGCGCATGAACTCTAGACCATTCTTTGAACAAGCCTACTGCTAAAAATAGAAGCAGGGACTTTGTTGACTCCCAAGGGAGGCCTTACCTCCTCTGAGGAGTGGGTGGGAGGTGGGATGGGTGGAGGTGGGAGAGCCATGAAAAGGAGAGGGGAGGAACTGGGGCTAGTATTAAAATTAAAAATATTCTAAATAAAAAAATAGAAGCTAGGTACAGTGACATACACCTTTAATTCAAGTACTAGAGAGGCAGAGCCAGAACAGCCTGGTCTACACAGAGTCCCAGGATAGCCAGGATTACATTGAGAGATACCCTACCTCAAAAAGGGAGTGGTAAGAAAGAAAAGGAATACTGACTGGGATGACTTTTCATGTGTTTCAGTGTGATAATTAAATTAATATTTTTTTGTTTTGTTTTTTGAGACAGGGTTTCTCTGTAGCTTTGGAGCCTGGAAATTAATATTTTATTATAGAAAAAGAATACCTTTTTAAAATAGCTGGGAAAAAATTAAAATTCAAAAGTTAAACATTGTAATGCAGAGATCTTAATGTCTATAGATTTACTTACAAGGACAACCCTCATGTCCTGAACACGGTCATTTGCTTCTATCTTTTCAACTTTACCGCTAGATGATCTGGCTTTCCAGAGCAGGCCGAAGATAAACTTGGGGAAAGGTACAATGCCAACAGTGATTTGTCACCCGAGAACATGGAGAGTAGCCATGAAATCCATTCAAGGAAACAGAGCTCCTCGGTGACTAGAAATCAGCCCCACAAGTCTTAAGAGGGAGAAGAAATATTCCTGCTGTTCTTTCACCTTCAGAACTAAATGCCATTTTTAGCTGGGCATAATGCCATCTGGAATAAAAACTAAATGTCTAAGTCTTCCTGACAAATGTCCACATGCTTAGGTCTGGCCGTGAGTGACAGTGTGCCTGGATGGTCCTTGGGAAGGCTGCTGAAAGAGAGGTTACTCAGCTTAGAAGGTGACCCCTTGAATGTCTTCTCCTCCTGGCCTGTACCTAGAATAGAAGCAAGTGAGACTTTTCCTATCAGAGAAGACCTGACAGGCCACAGGAAGCCTTCACTATTGTTCTGTAAGCACTGAGAAGACAGTAGCGATTTTGAAGAAAGAAAGCTGCTTTTTACTTAATCAGGGAACATTATTGTAGAATCAGTTAATACACTTCATCCCAGTACCTTGTAGGAACAAAGGAAGGCTGCCAGGAGAAACGGTTACTACTAGAAAATACAACCAGCTAATCTTTTCTCTTCCCATTATTTTTATCTCTTCTGTTAACAATGGCAGTCTGGAAATTCTGTAAGTGGGAAATATGAAGAAAAAAATGCTCATTTTGTTTTGTTTATTACGATCACTCACAAATACTGGGTCATAAAATCCCATGAGTTTTCTTGCATGTATCACCAAGGCCTTGAAGCACACTGAGAAGTCAATTTTTACCTGGCCTTCCAGGTGACTGACACCACAGGGCCCGATGGGTATGAAGTGCTCGCAAAAGGTCTTTCTTCCCACGTAGACCCTTTTGGGGCCCCAAGTTGCTAAGGAAGGGACATGAAGCGCCAGTCACCACCGTTTTCAGCAGATGTGCCATGCTGCTTTATGCTCCCAGCTTTCCGAATCCCTGATTCCTTGAAGGGGAATTACTAAAAAGGAAGAAAAGAAAATGTTTATATGCCAAGAAGAAAGCTGCCTTGTCATTTGAGCAGGAAAAACCGTATAAGTTGTTCTTCTAAAGGGTCTGCATCTGGAATACACTTGTATGCCGCCATCTACAAAGAATTTGGTTGTCAAGTCTTTTACTTGTAGAGTGTGTGTGTATGTGTGTGTGTGTTTGTGTGTGATGGAGAGTTTGTATATATGCACACCTATAGAGCTAAGCCACATCTTACACTACAGTTATCTCGTAAGTCAACATATCTTCCCAAAAGTTACATATAATTACATTTATATTTGAATTTCCCTTAAGTTATATAAAAAAAACCTGTCAGGCACTAATCATACAAAACACATCGCCAGCCCATCTACTGCAGTAAAATACTTAACTCTGCCAGTGTAATCTCCTGATCCATGCCTAAATGAACATGAGATTCATGTTTTCCACCCAAGAAAATAAATATGCACAGATTAGACTCAAAAGAAAAATTCCATAATATCTTTACTACCTCAGGCTGTACCTATAGAAGTACATATAGCTGTGAATTCTTTTGAAAGTGGTTCTCAACAGTGGCCACTTTTTTGTTTCACAGGTTTCTTATAATAAAGTTTATTGAACCAAAATGTGGCCATTTATTTATTACCGATCCTAACAGCACTAGCTGAAGTTTCTCTTGGTTGTATCTTCAGCCACCTTTGCCCTGTTTGGCAGATCCCAGGGCTCACACAGAAGGCATTCACCACGTGCCTCTCCATTTCCCTTTGCTTCGAGAAGGAGAAGAAGCAGAGGGTCTAAAGTCTATCAGTCAAACCAGGCTAACATTACTCACTATGCTGATCAGCACAATGGACTCTCATGGAGCGGAGAATCCAACCCAAGCCGGCTCTATGAGGCTCTATGTGCACTCTCTCACGCATCAGAGAAGTATTTAGCTTGTTTTACATTTCATTGCTGTTACCACAACGTCCTAAATAAACGTCTTCAAACACCAAGAGGGAACACTGGCGACAGAAATTATCAGTCCCAAGGTTGCTTATTAATTCGACGCCCTTTAATTCAACAAATGTGGCCCAAGGTCAGACTCTCAGAGGCCCTTTCTCCCTTTCTCTTCTTGGGTCATCCCATCTCCCTGCAACCACTGTTCTCAGTGTGTTGGCAAAACTTCCCCAGACTTCATCAGCAAATCAATGAAACTAGCCTTAATGGAGCCCTGCATTGCCCAAGTCTGCCACTTCCTGATTCTTTAACCTGAAAGTACTCTGAGACTCAATCCACTAACCAATAAAAGTGATAGAAAATGGCAGTTTCCTAAGGTCCTTTTAAACTCTAAGAAATCCATGATTATCTTACCTACTTGGAAAATAATAATTTGGTGTTGAACAGGGTGTTGAACAGATTCCTAATGGGGTACCTTTTTTTTAGTTTTTCAAGACAGGGCTTCTCTGTGTAACAGCCCTAGCTGCTCTAGAACTAGCTCTAGAGGCCAGGATAGCCTCGAACTCACAGAGATCCACCTGTCTCTGCCTCCGGAGTGCTGGGATTAAAGGTGTGCACCACCACTACCTAGCACCAGGAACCCAATCTCTGAGAGGGAAAAAAAACCACTTTATTCAGGCCTTAAATATTTAAAGCAATGATCAGGAGGTTGTCTATTGGCAAGAAAAATCCACTACACTTGCCCTAATTTAAATATAGACAATTCTGAAAGCAATTCAGAAAACATCTAAACCATCTTATCATTGGCCAGGCCACGTTTACTCCAAAAGAGTCATATCTTCCCCTTTTCTTCACTTCAAAATTCTCGATTACCTGATCTTCCATGTATGTCTTACGCCTCAACTCAATACTGGCATAATTTTGCAACTCAAAGTTTAAGATAATAAAATACCTGCTTTACAAAGGCACTCATGAAGCTTCCTAACGGAGGAAAACTGCCTCCCCAGTAGATGTGGGGGGAGGAAGCGTGTGTGTGTGTATGTGTGTGTGTTGTGTGTGTATGTGTGTGTTGTGTGTGTATGTGTGTGTGTTGTGTGTATGTGCATGTTGTGTGTGTATGTGTGATTGTGTGTGTATGTGTGTGTGTGGTGTGTGTGTGTGTGCCTGTGTGGTGCCGAGGACAGAACCCAGGACCTCACAGTCACTAGGAAGGTACTCCTCCACTGAGCTACATCCTAAGCCTTCACCAAATGTTAAAACTCTCTACAGTCTAGGGCAAGCACCTGACCTAGCAAAAGAAGACAGCATCAAGAGTACAAATATGAACTCTGGGTTGGAAGCCCCTTCTGCAATTTATTATAGGTGTGACCTCGAATCACCCAGTTTCTCTCTACTTGATATCCTCATTTTAAGTTCACAACAATAGTAAAAACCTACCTCATAGAGTTGTGAGGATTAAAGCAAAATGCCCTGATCGGTTGTGGAGAAGACTTAAAGAACACAAGATCCTGATTGGCTGTTCCTCTCACTGTTATTATCCTTGGCCCAGTGCCTTGCACTAAACAGAGTAAGTCAACTAATATTTTTGACTGAGCATTTAAGTAACTAGGGCTGAGTATCCTGGAGCCATTTTGCAATAGATTTCTGAAACAAAAGTTTCAGAACTTTTTCCTTTGAAAACAAAATGTTTGTGTAGACTTGTAAAAAACTGGTCCTATAAGCGAAGACAAACTACTTGCTGATACTAGACTAATTCTAAACTGTCCTTTCAATAAATAAAAAAGAAAGAAAATGATGGAACCATAGTTGTAAATGTCATCACTGGGGAAGTTAAGGCAGAAGGATCAACTCAAGTTCAAAGCCAGGCTTGGGCTATACAGAGTTTTAAGCCAATCAAACCTACAGATTGAGATCGTCCTCGTCTCAAATTTAAAAAATATATTAAGAATACTAAGCTAAGAATGGAAAAATAACTGATATTGGCCCAAACAATGGGGTGCAGTGGGCACGTAAGCCCCATCCCTGTAGACAGTTTCCTAATGACTGCACACCACCGCAGGACGAATAAAGGACACCTGCAAGCATAAACAAAGTCATGCTTTTAAAAGCTAGGCATACCAACAAGGGCACAATACCCTACCCTGGCAGGCAGCATGACCTAGCCCAAAGCCACTGGTGCCATAGCCCCTGTCACAGGTGCTGCCCCTCCCTCAGCAACTAAACTGCCACCCGCTGGCACATGCAACTGGCCGGCTATTTATAACCTCCTGTGGAAGCCCATTGGCTCTGGCTACACAGTAGACATTGCGCCTCTCAAGTTTGAACCAGCTCTGCCCAGGCCTGCACCCCCCCCCAGCTCTCCTGTCTCACCAGTCCAAGCCCCTCTCTCAGTCTTGGAGAAACCGGCACCCACTACCACCTTTAAGGCCTGACCTACACTCACACCTTTTCCTATGTACACCCTGCGTGAACACTCTCGAGGTTCAAATACAACTTAGGGAGTCCAGCTGCCATTCTTCTAAGTCTGCCACCCATCGAAAGTCCTCTATGACCTCTCTTCCGAACCCTCTTAGGGCCAAAACAAACATATACAACTTTTGCAGATCTTGCCTCCACCCCCACCCAAGGCTACAAGATCTGTACCTGCACAGCTGTCACTTCGTTCCTTGCCCTCCACCGGGACCCTGTTCCTACATCCACCCTCCCATTGCCTTTCACGCCACTCTAATCGAATACACACACATAAAAGGGCCCCCCAGGCACGGTATTCTCCGTTTGTCTCCTGCAGGAACCTTTGCACCCCATTTGCTAGACACTGCCGACCCCGCCCCCCTTCTGCTCACTGACAGGTCCCCCTTGCCGCAGGACCTTGGGGTTAGCGCTGGCTGCCCGCCTTCTCCTGCAGCCCCCCAGGAGCCGCAGAGCCGGTTGGCTCACCCGGGCTGGCAGACGGGACAGCTGGCGACCCAGGGACAGCAAACGCCACGCCGCCGAGCTGGCAGACCCGGGCTCGGCCCGCGGCGCTGCGCCTCCAACCCGGAAGAACAGCCCCAACCCTGAGACTGCAGCGACAACCACGTGACATGGAACTGCCCCCACCCGGACCCGTGCCCCTTTCAGCACCCCCTCTCCACCTCCCACTGCCTCCTGCCAAGCCCGCTTCGCCTGATCGCCCTCCCCCTCCGCAAAGGAGACAGAGACTCCACCAAATGCACCCTTAGAGCACAGCAGCCGGTAAGGGTCCTTCCTCTCCGGGTGACCGCTGACGCCCCTTTGTCTCAACCCGGGCCCCCGGCCCGCAGCTCCGCCTCCTTGCTCTTGCTCAGTCGGTCTCTGTCAATCAAACCTGGTGCCAAGCACTGCAACTCAAGTTATTAGGAATTCATTCCTCTTCTTTCTTCCCCTGGAGACTAAATTACAAACTGTGATTTCCTCACCCGGGTCCCAGCAGAACAAATAAACGGATCCTATAACTTCTCTCTTGGTGCCGGACTTTCGTCTAGCTCTCTAGGAAAAAAAAAAAAATTCCGAACTTCTGTAACTGGAGAGGACTTAGAGGGAGGTAGCGGAGGGCGGGAATGGGGGCGTTGTTTTTCCATTCTGGACGGGAGGTGGGGTTAAATTCCTCACAAACGAAGTCAAGGCCAGAAAATGAACACACATGTTCGTATTTGGCTTGCAGCAGTGAAGCCAGCCAAAAGGAAACCCTGTGTTACTTGTTAACATAGGTAGCGTCTAGAATGTACCCGTAGTTGACTCTCTCCACGTTCCTAATTAAGGAAATTCAAAATATAATGACCTAATCAGTAGTTAGTGATTAGGTTCTGTTACTTGTTCTGCAGGTGCATTCCTATTAAACTTATTCAACGCTGAATCGACAGGAAATGTCAGTCTATGTGGTGCTTTGTTTTGTTTTGTTTTTTTTTTAATTTAACGAAAATATTTAACAGGCACAAGAAACAGGTATTTGGTATCTTTTAAAAAAAAATAACTGAACCCCAGAGACTGTCTTGTATGTATGTATACAGTACAAAAGGGTCATTGAGCTAATGGAGTCCGCACTGCAATCCAAAGTCAGCTTGTCCAGTGATGGAAGAACTAGAAGGCAGGAGAGGACTCAGCCCTGTGTTTTAAAATAATAATCATAAGTCATCGGGTAGAGATACTTCGGGTACAATGAGGCAAGAGCATAAAACTTTAAAACCCTTTTGTACTAGAGGACTGTAGCCAAGTGGTAGGGTGTTCACATGCAAGGCTGTGCTACGACCAGCAAGTCTAGCCTTGAAAGGCTTCTGCCTTCACACCCCCTTTTGGTTTTTTTTTAAATGCTCTCTTTCTTAGTGTTTCCTTTTCCCCCATAAAAATCCTTTCCATCGTTTTGAGTAACATTCCCCTGCCCTGTTCCTTCCTCCATCCCCCATCTCGCTCTTGGCACTGTTCCACAAGCAATATTTCCCCACCTTCATTTGACAAAACCTTCTATCATCCCTCCTCCATTATGGGAACTCCCCACCCCACTGGCCCTTTTCTGCTTTCCTGGCTCCATGAGGTTCTCCAAGTCAAATACATAAAACTAAAGACTTGAGGCTCTAGGATCTGCATATGAGAGAAAACACATCATTTGCCTTTCTGGGCCTGGGTTACCTTGCTCAGTGCAGTATTTTCAGTTTCACCTATTTAACTGCAAATTCTATGATTTCATTTTCCTTAACAGCTGAATAAAATGACATTCTGTGCATGTACCACATTTTCATTATCTATTCATCAATTGACGAACATGGAGGCTGATTCCACTTCCCGGCTATTGTGTATAGTGCAGCAATGGTGTGCAAGTGTCCCTGGTGTCCCGGGTAGTAGGATATAGATTCCTTAGACAGGTCCTATTGCTGTGAACAGACACCATGGCCTTATAAGAGAAAGCATGTAATTGGGGCTTGCTTACAGAGAGTTAGTCCATGATCATCATGGCAGGGAGCATGGTGGCAGACAGGCAGAAGTAGCTGAGATCATCTAGATCAGCAGGCAGCAGGAAAAGTCAGACACTGGGCCTGGTTTGAGTCTTTGAAACCCCCAAAGCTGAGAAGATGTGCTATTAAACATTGAACTCTAAGGCCAGTCTGGGATGCATGAGATCCTATCTGGAAACAAGAAAATAATTTGTTTAAATAAATAAATAAATACTGACTGAACTCCAATGATGACTTGTTATCAAGACATGAATTCTAGTTAAAGCCAGGCCAGAAAATAGCTAGTTTAATATATTTTCATCACAGTTATTATGTTTTGTCAGCAGTTTACTATTTCATTTCCCTTTTATGAATATAATGGTTAAACTGGGTAGCCATGGTTCACACCTGCAATCCCAGGCACTTGGGAGGCTGAGGCAAGAGGATTGCCCAAAGTTAGCTTGGGCTACATAGTAAGTACTGAGTCTGCCAGCAAGACTTGTCAAAAAAAAAAAGGTAGTGATTATTATTCTTGGCTAATTGAAAGACTCCATGAGATAAGATTCTTAGTTGGTGATATCTAACAATCACGCACTTGGCAGTTTTAAAAAGAACCATCATTGGAGCTGGGAATGTGGTTCAAAGGTAAAGCACTTGCCAAAAGAGGCAATATGTTGAGATTAACTCAATTTTAGGAAACCAATCAAGAGTGATCACTCTCCGGAAATAAATATATTAACGAGTTAAGTGACTCGATGCTAAAATCAATATTTATTGGAAGGAAATTGACACCAAACAGCCAACACAAAGCCAACTGACAATTTGATCTATTTAAGTAAAAGCAGTTGCATTGGGAATCACTGTGAGCATCCACAAACCTAACTTTTGCTGGTTATTGTGGCATCAGCTCCTGGGGTGTCTGAGACAAGGAAATACTGAGAGCCTAAGAGTTGGAGACCAACCAGAGCAACATATCAGGTTGGGCCTCTTAAAATAAAAAACTAGTTTAGCTTAGCATACTTGTGTGGTAAATGCTAATTATAAAAATCTTTGCCAGGTAGTGATGGCACACATCTTTAATCCCAGCACTCGGAAGGCAGAGGCAGGTGGATCTCTGTGAGTTCAAGGCCAGCCTGGTCTACAAAAGTGCATTCCAGCAAGAGCTGTCGTGGAAACCCTGTCTTGAAAAACAAAAACAAACAAACAAAAAGATAAATGGTATCTTTAGGAACCTGGGAAAACAATAAAGGATAGAGACTCTATTAGCATCCGCGGGCAGCAGTAACAAATTACCTTGAGGGAGCTCAAGCTAGGTAGGCCACCCTAAAATACCCCGTTAACATATCTAAAGATTACTCTTCAGAGAGACAACAGAGGAGTAACTAAAGGCCACTCCTCCTGGGGTAGCTTGAGTCTAGTCAGTACAAAAGGCAGATGCATACAGGCCTTCCCTGAGCACCATATACCAACCAAAGACCTTTACACAAGAGGAGGAAACTGGGGATCTGACACTAGCTCAGACAGGGACTGACAAATGTAGCCTTCTGAAGACAGACAACATGTTTCCTTGGAGACTTCATCCCTGATAACATGACCTTTAGTTGGGTACATTTTCTGCCTTAGCTCAAAATGCTACTTAAGCTTGCTTCTCCTACCTTCCTTTGAGTTTCATTCAAACTCATAGCATATGCCTTCAAAACTATAACAAGGCCTTTCAAAAGCAAAGATTCCCAGGCTGGGCATGGTGACCTCACACCTGAAATCCAAGCACTCAGGAGGCTGCAGCATAAAGAGTCCCATGAGTTCAAAGCCAGCTTGGGGCTACATACTGAGTTCCAGGCCAGTCTAAGTAACAGCATAAAACCCCGTCTTAAAATATATACATAATTTCAAAGGTATGGTTTGAATAGGAATGGCTTCATAGACTCATGTTTGAATGCTTGGCCCTTAGGGAGTAGCACTCTTAGGAGGTGTGGCATTGTTGGAGTAGGTGTGGTCTTGTTGGAAGAAGTGTACCACTGTGGGGGTGAGCTCTGAGATATTATATGCTCAAGCCAGGCCTAGTATGGCAGTCTTCTTCTGTTACCTGTGGATCAAGATGTAGAACTCTCATCTCCTTCTCCAGCACCACGACTGCCCACATGCCACCATGTTTCCCACCATAACAATAATAAACAAAACCTTCGAAACTGAAAACCACTCAATAAATGTTTCCCTTATAAGGGCTGCCATGGTCACGGTGTCTCTTCACTGAAGTAGAAACCCTAAGACAGAAGTGTAGGTGAGAGACTAAGCAATATAGTTCCACACAGCCTACCAGTTATTATACTTCTGTGTTGCATGGAGAGTGGACCCTTGTTCCGTCCTGGCCACCCGGCTAGCTTATACCCAAAATAACCACACAGAAACTGTATTCATTAAATTACTGTTTGGCCCATTAGCTCTAGTTTCTTATTGGCTAATTCTTACATCTTAATTTAACCCATTTCTATTAATCTGTGTATCACCACGTGACTGTGGCTTACCAGCAAGATTCTAACCAGCCTCTGTCTCAGGCAGGAGATCCATGACATCTGCCACTCTGCCCTTCTTCCCAGCATTCAGTTCTGTCTACTCTGCCTACC
>LOJH01005498.1:23601-49685 GCA_001685095.1 Ellobius talpinus | reverse complement strand
AGCCTAGCCACCCCTCATAAAGTCCTAGGCTCCTGATTGACAAGGCAGAGAAATGAGGCGTGGAAAAACTTAAAAGATCTAGTGCTCTGAGCCTCAAGGTGGAGAGAGGTCAGAATGAAGGGTGATATGATGACTCGGGGGGGTGTTGCTTTTGTGTGTGTGTGTGTGTGTGTGTGTGTGTGTGTGTGCTACAGTCAGGGTGTGGCTGATTGATACTCTTGTGAGTACATCCCATCAAGTACTAGTAGCCGAGTGGCTTTGTATGAAGTCATTTCCGCTAGCCCTCTGGCATGCACCCCTGTTCTAGCTGTTGGGTACACCTGTCATGCCACCTTCTATCGTTACCCTGCTATGCTTACCTCTTAGTTCTCAATACTCTCTTAATCATGTCTGTTTTAATTTCTGTCCATGATGCCACATCATCTGTTTGTTTTGTCAACCATTTTCTATTAGTTTAGGGTTTCACGAACTTTAGGGGCCTCATCACCTCTTTGGTGTCCCTTTTCCAGGTGGTATGCATGCTGGGTCTGCACTCTAGCAGGCCAAGTGTTCAGGGCTGCCTCACAGAACGGAGAGAAGAGTGGATTTACCAGTGGTCACAGGGCAGGGTCTCCTTCCTGGGGGAGTTTCTGGGCATGCCAACCAGGGGACCTAGGGGCCTTGAGGGAACTGATATCACCTCAAGCACCAAGGTGAAGGCTCTGGGAAAACTGCCTGAGTCTACCCTACCCCCAGCAAATAGCATCAGAGTTAAAAACCAGTGGTCCCTGGTCTCAGGGACATTGGGGACTGGTTCCAAACAGTCCCTCCCTGACTGTTGGGTTTCTGCTTCCCTTCTTCAGAGCCAAGCAGAATGATACAACCCTTAAGGAATAGAGAAGGTCACTCCGACCTTCTAGGGTTTTCTCTCTGCATGGTTGTCAATAAAAACTTGGCTGAAGGACTTCTGGAAAAAGAGAGGGAATCAAGGGCCTCCAAGGTGGACATGTGGCCTACCTGAGAAGGGCCCATGTGTTGATGAACTGGTGGGACCCCTCCTACCTCTTCTGGAGTCAAGACTTATGAAGGGATGTTTGATTTTGTTCTCTACTCAGAATAAATAAATGAGACATGCTTTTGTTTAGTGGGAAGAAATACTTAGTAAAAATCAATGACTTAGACTTCAGTCATGTGTTCGAAAAAGCGCATATCATAGCTTTATGAATGCAATCATGTTTTAACTTGAAACTGCCAAGTGTTTTAAAGTGAACATCCTTAGTTTTAAGCCAACTATGAGAGCCAGTCTGGCTTCCCAGTGCACATGGCTGACTTCCACTCTGTGGGTCTGAACACAAACCTACCGGCAGCACCACCTACCATTCCCCTGGGGAAAGAAAGGTCTGGGATATTAATTACAAATTTGTGGATGTCCTCAAGGCACCAATTAATGAGCACCGTGTCTACTGGGGACTCTATTAAGCTGTCTGTGACTCAGAGGGTTGCTGCTGCCTGCGACCTGTGAAGTGTCAACATGAGGAACACAAAACACATCCAACAGACAGAACCATGGCAAACACATGACAGTCTCTGCCTTTGCACACTCTGACTCTTAGGTTGGAGGAAGCCTCTGTGTGGGTGAGTGTGTGCGTGTGTGTGTAGGCCAGAGGACCGTCTCAGGTATAACTCTTCAGGACACTGTTTTGAGACAGGGTTTCTCATTGGCCTGAAACTTGCTGGTTGGGCTAGGGTCGATGGCCCCAGGAACTGTAAACAACCTCCTGTCTCCTCCTCCCAGCACTGGGATCACAGGTGGCCATCACCACCCTTAGCTATTTAACATGGGTTCTGGCGTTTTAACTCAAGTCCTTGTGCTTGCAAAGCTCACGCTTTGCCCAACAGGCCGTCTTCCCAACCCTGGAAGCAACTTTTAATCTTGTCTGTGAAATGGATTGGTGACCAGGAGCAATGCAGCTGACCATACTGTTAGACGTGGCTCACCTGGATCTTCATGAGATGCTATGGGAAGCCCGGCACAAGCAGGGCGGAGCTGATGCTGTGCGCGGGTAAGCCTCATTATGGATGCTGCAGACTTGACTCTAGCTGTGTGAGAACTCAGCTTCCAGTCTCACCCCTGGGGGACAGTACTGACTCTGTATTGGCTGCATCTTGAATGTTCCCGCAGAGGATCACATGGTGAGGGCTTGTTCCTCTGCTCACCGTCCCTTTGGAAGGTTGGAGGAGCCTTCAGGAGGCAAGGCCTTGTGGGTGATGAGAGATCCCTGGGGGTGTGACCCCACAGGAGATATGGGGAGTGCCTTCTTGACTTCCCCTTTGTTTATTGACTGTCACAAGAGATCAGCTTTGCTCTCCTATGAACTGGGTATGATGTGTCTTTCTAACCACAGGCCCTGGCACAACAGGGTCCACCGACTATGAACTGAAGCCTCTGAAAGCAGGTGTCAAAATAAACTTCTCCTGCTCTGTTGAATTCTCAAATGTTTTTTTCATAGCCAGGAAACGTGAACAGTCTATCATTTTCCTTTAACTGGGTACAGAGGTTTTCTAGACTATTCCGGGCATCCTATTACATGTTGGCTATAAGGAATCAGAGAAACTGAGCAAGGCATTTGGTTTGGAGCTGGTCCACGTGTGCTTTTTATCTCCAAATGTTTGAACTACCATCTATGGAAGCCACTTTTCCTAACCATCAAAGAATCTTCGGAGCTGGCCCTTCCAATCCCCCGGGATCTTTCTGGTCCACATGTGTGACTCATAAATATGAGGAACAAGCTTGGTTAGTTTGACACGTTCATGTAGTGAATCAGGGAGGGAATGAGCAACTGGTTATTTGAAGAGATCACTTACATAGCCCAGCTTTTGGGAAAGCTAAGGGTAATTTTATTTTGCTTAAAAGGAATGAGTTGTAGATTGCCAGCATATATATTTAGAAGTGCCGAGGATGGAGGACGTAGGAGGGAGGAGGGAAAGGCCATGACTGCTGCTTTGAAGACCAGGATGAGAATGAAGCACAGTGGAGGGTTTGTGCACACACTCTGGGCTCATCTGTCAGTGAGTCATGAGCATTTCCTTACACTGCTGGGCAAAATGGTAGAGGGTATTGTCAGGATCTAGGAGGGAGCCCAGGAGGTTCTGGGAGTTCCAGGAGGCCTGCCAGCTCTGATTGCAGGCTAGCTGGTGGGGACTAGGAGGGGCTGTGTTACTTTGAAGGGAAACCAAGTGTGGCTTGGTACCTCATTTTCTCGGACACTGTGAGCATCAAACATTGTGAGAGGTTAAGAAGGAACCACAAGATATGACTGAAACCAATCTTGTCCCTTGGCGAGTGGGTGGGGGCTTGGATCCTGATCTGACATGCTTTAGAAAAGATAAAGTAGTTCTTTCATGTCAACAGCTTGGTGACTTGTTTGGATTTTTCTTCGTGTGTGCACACATGTGCATGCTGGTGTGTATTAAACTTTTGAGTATTTACTTATTTGTATATGTGTGCATATTGGCATTTAAAATAAATGTGTGTGTGTGATGCCATAGCCCGAATTGCATATGGAAGTCAGAGGGCAGCACCTTGTGAGAGACAGTTCTCTCCCTCTATTTTGTGGGTACTGGGATTGAACTCTGGTCATCAGGATTGGCAGCAAACACTTCTACTTTTACCTGCTGAAGCATCTTGCCAGCAGAATATTATTTATTTATGTTGTAGCAGAATCTCACACTGGACTGGAACTCTCCAAGTAGGCTAGTGTGACTGGCCAGCAAGCCCCAGGGACCTGCCTGTTTCTGCTTCCCCAGAACTGGGGCTGCAAGCAGGTACCACCAGATTTTTTTACATGGACTTTGGGGGTCAGGCCTTCATGATTTCAGGGCAAACATGTTACTGACTGGGCAATTTCGTCTGCCCTATTACTATAGAGAATGAGCCCTTCCTATTCAGCAACTCTATAGTTGACTGGGAAATTCCCTCAATCCTTTACATGAAGGATGGGGGAAGGGAAGTGAGATTGTTTCAAATACACACAGCAGCGCAGCGGTGTCAGCCCATGTGGCTGCCTTTCCCTCAGGGAGGGCATTTCCCAGTCAATCCTGCTGCTACCTGGGCTTTACGAGAAGGATGGCTCGGGGCGGGGGGGGGGCATATTGCCTTTTCCTTCCTACTTTGGGAAGTGATGATATTTCTGCAGCTTGACGCTGCAGCAGCCCCCCTTAGACCAAGAGGTAACAGTGGATACCCAAGCATTTAGCAAACTGTGCCTACCAGAAGGTGTAAGATGTGGTTCCTGCTTAACATGCATCTACTGTCTGAACCTCCAAAGGGAGGGAGGGAGGGAAGGCACCTCTGTGATTCTGAAAGCCAAGCATGGCTGCTGTGGAGTCAAGTCATACCTACGATGATTAAGATATGTCTGGATCACCATGAAGTCAAAAAACACTCCTGGCCTGACTCGGGAGGCAAAGGATTGTATCAATTGGGTTCCCCAATACCCACATACCAAGGTTGTCCGCAGGAAGGAATTCTGGCCTGGAGGAAGGCTGAGTGGCTTGGGAATAGGTGGGTAGTATTTGAAAATGATTTGTTTCTTATGAGTCCAGTGTTTCATGGGAAGGAGACCCAAGTCCCCATCTCTCTCTACCACTATCTAAAAAGATACACACATAAAGGAGTTGTGGTTATTTGGTAGCACGGTGTCAGCAGTTTTTCGGAACTAGGCAGACCTTCCCTGCACAGGAGCCAGCACAGCCCATGCACACACGCTATCCGTACAGCGCTGCTGTCTGTCTCTAAGGATGTGGCTGTCTTCTGTCTCTGGCCTGTTCTTCCGTCCCTTCCTCCTTTGTGTCTTTCTTCTAATTTCTCCGCAGCCACACAAGGTTGTGGTAACGTCTTCCAACCCCAGTACCCAGTCCTTTTCCTGGGTTCCCCTTGGATGCTTTCCAGGCATGCACTAAGTGCATGGGGGCCCAGACCCTCCAGCTGCTCTTGCTCCCTGGCCATGTGTAGGGCATTCATCCTAAACCAGAGCTCCCTGTGGTTAACACCACAGGGCCTGAACCTCCTGGGAAAGGCCCTCCTGGCTCCTTTGATGAACAGGTGAATCTCCTTGATCTTCGAGTCTTGTAACCTTCTAGAATACCTTTGATCCTCAAAGCGGCGTTCAAACCGACCAGCTGGGGGCTAACGGGCAGACACCAGAAGCCTTGATATCTTTCCAGGAGGGCTTCAAGGTTGGGCTTCTAAGGGAAAGGGGCCCATTCCCACACTATTGGAGCTTGTGCCCACCCACACCTGAGAAGACAGGGGGCAGACAGAATTGGCTGCCAGCGTATGATGGGGTCAGCCCTCTGCCCCTTTTGTGGCTCCCGGCCCACTGAGGAATTCCTTTGGAGAACACAGCCTGCAACATGTTAGTCAGAGAGATGTGGCTGGTAGGAACCGGCTTTCCTTCCTCCACCTCTCCTCTCTCTGATGTTCACAGAAGGTTCTAGGCCAGGTGATGTGCACACATTGTGGTTTGAATATGAACCATCTCCCACAGGCTCATGTGTTTGAACACTCGGTTTCTGGTTGGTGGTGCTCTTTGGGAAGGTTCTAGAACATCCGGGAGGGGGTGGCTTGTTGGAGGAAGTGGTTCTCAGAGGGTGGGCTTTGAGGTTTAGAGCTCAGCCCCATTTCCTTTCACTGTTAGCTTTCTGACTGCAAGAGCCATGTGAGCAGCGTCTTCTACTCCTGCCTCCACACCCCTCTCCAAGGATGGATTGTATCTCCTCAAAACGTTAGCCAAAACAAGCCCTCCTTTCCTTTAATTGCTTCTTCTCAGGTGTTTTGTGATAGGGAAAAATGTAAATAGCCCACACATCGAAACCAGGTGACGTAAGGTCTTCTGCTCACGGGAAAGAGAATGTTCCTGGCTGAAGTTGGGCTTGTTTCAAAGATGGCACCAGGATGGAAATGGAGGCGGCTAGGGAGACGGTGAGAAAGTCTTTTAGAAGCAGAAGAGGGTGAAGGCTGGAGGAAGGAGGGCCTCCTGGAGCCCTTTGGAGGGAAAATTTGCTCTGATGGATTGAAGAGAAAGACAAAAGCCAGTTCGGTCTCATGGGACTGGCTCTGGTGGGGTCCAGTTTCTGATAATGATCTTGTCCCTTCAAAAGCTATTTCAAAACAAAGGCATGTCAGAGCCTGGATCTGGTGTGTCCCCCACAGTGTTATGCTTCAAATCCCCTACCCTCAGCTGTGGAGGCAGCTGTTTTGGAAGGTATGATACATTCAGGAGGTGGCCTGCCTGGCCGAGGTGGGTCACTAGCGGTGGCTTTTTAAGGTGTTACCTGCCTCTGTTTCCTGTTAGGCCTCTCTGCTTCTGGGTCCATTCTGATGTGAACAGTTGGTCATGTTCCCAGGGCTGTGGGTGGAGCTTTCCTTTAACATACCTGCTCTACCATACTGGACCGACATCTCTGAAATGGCGAGCCGACATGAATGCTTTTCTCTGTTAGGCTGTTTCTGGTCAGGAATTTTGTCACAGCCATGAGAAAAGTAACTGATGTGGGAGGAGTTTGGAATTCATGTGTCTGGGTGTGCGTCTACAAGTGCGTGTGCACGCAGGTGTCTACATGCTTGCGTGTGTTCATGTCTTCGTGCTTGTTTATGCATGTGTGTGAGCATGTTGCATGTTTGTTCGTGTGCGTGTTTGTATGTGTGTGCAAGTCTCCATGCTTGTGCATGTGTTTGTGTCTTCAAGCTGGTTTTTGTGTGTTTGTGTGTGCATGTGTGTGCATGTTTGCAAGCTTGTTTGTTTATGTACATGTATATATGTATCTGCATGCTTGTGGGGGTACAGAACCTTCACTCTAGATCCTCAGACACAGCCCATTTTTATTAACTTTTGAGACAGAGTCTCTCATTGGCTTGGAACTCTGATTCTGCTAGACTAGGGCTAGCCAGTCAGCCCCAGGATCTCCCTGTCTCCGCCACACCAGGGGTGTACCATCATACCTGGATTTTTTTTTTTAATGTGGGTTTTGGAACTGAATTCACATTTCTTGCTGAGAAAGAAAGAAAGAATAGAAGAAAGGAAGAAAGGAAGGAAGGAAGAAAGGAAGGAAGGAAAAGAAGGAAAAAAGGAAAAGAAAAGCCATCCAACCTGGAGAGACAGCCTGGGCATAGGGGTCAGTGAGAGTTGGGAGAAAGGCTCAGGAACTCTTGAGAATTCCTGAGACCCCAGGCAGGATAGGGACTGTCTTAGCAGGAGCAGCACCAGTCTTCAGGGCTGTGGTGGCTCTCGTCACTCACATATCGAGTGGTTGTCTGCCCTCTGTTCCCTGGAGCACCCACAAACCAAAAGCTGGCTGTAGGCCAGCAGGGAAAGTGGCTATCCTGGCAACCCCCATGCCCAGTCACCCTGAGCAGTCTTCCTGGGAGGAGAGGCCTTGGGTCAATGGCGACTTCAGCTGGGTCAGTGCTTCCTGAAGGGGGACATTCTGGGCTAGCAGCATCACCCCTCCTGTGAGATGATGATGGTCTTTGATAAGCCTCCCTCTGTGCTCCATTTTGAGAGAACAGCATTTTAGTATCAGTGAGGTTTGAGTTAGGGGCATGTGAGACCTCTGCTGCCTAGTGAGCTGATGGGATGGAGGGACCCCGGCCCCCCAGCCAGGGGGCTGCCAGCTCAGCCTCTCTCTCACCACCGGTGTCTCTTCAGCTGTGCTCTGTCTGGGCTTCTGGTGGCTTCATCAGATTCTACTTTTAAGATCCATTTTCCTCTTCTTGGAGCCCCTAGCCGCACTTCTCCAGAGCACTTCTCACCAGAGAACTTAGGAGATCAGAGAAGGTGGGCGGGGTGCACTCCAACAGGCTGACTGCATAAACCTTGCCTCTCTTTCCTTTTTAAATTTTGTTTATTTTCAAAATATGAGCATCCGCGCCACATTCTAGCACAGAGGTTCTCAACTTGTGGGTTGCAACCCCTTTGGGGGTCAAATGACTCTTTCACAGGGGTCACCCAAGACCATTGGAAAATGCACGTATTTACATTATGATTCATGACGGTAGCAAATTTACAGTTATGAAGTAGCAATGAAAATGATTTTATGGTTGGGGGTCACCACAACATGAGGAACTGTAGTAAAGGGTTGCAGCATTAGGCTAGCAAATCATATGGGGCTCTTCTTGTGAAACAACCCTTGACGTGCCTAGGGACACATCTGCCTGCGGTTCAGGTTGGTATTAGTTGCCTCCCATTGCTGTTACAGAATTCCTAACAAAAGCAATTTAAAGGACTTAAGGTTTACTTTGGCTCATGGTTTAAGGGTATAGGAAGGCGAGAGTGTAAGCAGCTGGTCTTAGTGCATCTGTAGTTAGGAAGCAGAAGGATGGATGCTGCTATTCCCCTAGTTTCCTCTCCCCATTCCCTTCTTTTATTCAATCCAGGACTCCAGGCCTTTCAGGCTGACAAGGAAGAGTAGCCATCTCAGGTGTCATAGACTGGTGGCTCCTCTTGGCCAAGCTGACGGGTCTTCCTTGAGGGCCACAGAGTCTCCTTTTCTGCCTCAGGGCCACACCAGGGGTGAGTGTTACACCATTGTCACTGCTCAAGGTCCCTTCCAAATACTCTTTTTCTTAATTCAGTTCTCAAAACTGCCTTGTCTTGCTTCCCAGTTCAATGATGGGCACGGGTTCAGAGCACAGGTAGAAACGCTCATCCGCTGTGCCAGCCTGTGATGGTGACCAGCTAGTGGACCAGTGTCCAGCCCGGCAGTTAGTGTCCTAGTCAAGGTCTTCAGTTGACTTGGCCAGAGGTCCCAAAGGTTAGTCTTAGAATGAGCTGTAGTAACCCTCAACAGTAGATCAAGTGTCCTGGCCNTGTTTTGTAAATAATCCCAGTCCTGGTGCCAAGATGCAGACCCCTGGGGAAGGAAGCCATCAATGACCCGAGTCCCAACCCACACTCCATGCCCCCAGGGAAGCTCTGTAGAGGACTGTATACAGATGAGCCTCTCAGTGTCAGGGCTGCTTTCCTGCCTGCGTGTGCCACACTCAGAGTCACAGCTCCAAGGGCTTCCATGGAATCTAGACTAAGACCCAGTCACAGAGAAGCAGCACACATGAAGTCCAGGCTGTGCTCCTGGCCTTTAAGTTATAAAGCGAAACATGTCCTCCAATAAACAACAGACAGACTTTCAAACCTTAAAACTGGGTGAAGCCAAAACGATAGTACCTGCTGAACGCACCAGAGGAGACTCGGTGGCCCAGGTGGCAGCCACAAGTGTGGTCACCATGGGGCCCTTGTGCTTTGCCACTCTCCTGGGTGTGACGGCTCCTGCCCTGTGTGGCAGTGAACCTGGAGCACTCAGTCATACCCCTGGCCAAGAGTACTGCTGGCACAGGTGTTGACCGGTACCTGACCTGCTACCTCGGCTGCTTCACTAGGACTGTGACTCACTCTCTCGGGTTCTGACCTACGTGTACACCAAATGCAAACGCAGGGAGAGCGCCCAGGGCTGCCCACTCCTTGCTGATGAGGGCATCTGGCCTGATGCCCCTGCCACTGCAGTCACTTGTCTTAGGCCTTCCAATGTGGACTAAAGACCGGTGGCTCTTCAGGAACCCTCTAGTGTCAGATGGGGACAGCTGAGAAGTCCGGCCCTGTAGACTAAGCAGTTGCCAGTTTCTCAGCCTTTCTGGCATGGACTACCCAGTTCCCTAACTTGGAAATTAATAAATCCCTCTGTAACATATATTCATTCTGCTGCTTCTGTTCCTTTAGGGAACACCAGACATGGGCTGCTTCCTTTGACCCAGTGGTCTTTTTTAACTTATAAATTGTGCTTGTGCTTGTGTGTGTGTGTGTGTGTGATACAGAACTGACCATTTTCACTGTTTATAGGGAAGATGGCTGGTATTGTGTCTGCATTGCAGAGCAGCCATCCCACAGTTATCTTCCAGAACCTTTGAACCCTCCCACACTGAAGCTCCACGGTCATTAAACCCTAAACATCCATTTCCATTCCCTCCAGCCCTTGTCACCTCCTTCCTTTGCTGTCTCCCCAGACTTAACTAGCCTAGGGGCCTCTGGTGAGTGGGATCATAACAGCATCCATTTGCTGTGACTGGCTTAATGCACTCAGCATTGATGTTGTACTGGTGTTAGAATTCCCTCTCGCTGAGAGGCTGGACAGTATCCCATAGTAGGTCTTTCTGTTCCCATTCTTTTGTTGATGGATACATAGTTTGTTTCTACATTTTGGTGACTTTAAATCAGTCTGCTGTGAGTTTGGGTGAGGAAATATTGCCCAGGGTCTCTGTAGCCAATGGTTTTGAGTGTACATCTTGGGGTGGCATTCAGGGCTCACAGGTAACAGAAGAGGTTTTTTTTTTTTTTATCATTTTTAAGATCATTACGGGAAAACAAAGACGAGCAAGGATGCACCCACATTCTTTGCAGACCAAGAAACTGATGGACTGGTGGTCCTTTGCATCCTGATTGGGTTCCATGGAAGAAGACCAGGGTAGGTGACTTGGACACAAGGAAGATATTTGAACTATAACTCTAGAAGGGGATGTGGAGGGTAGAGGGTGGAGCCCTTGGGGAAGGCTGTAGGTCCTCTTGTGCTACCCAAAGTTTAGCTACACCTTTGGGTTCAGTACTGAGTCTGTTTCACTCCAGGACCCTTGGAAAGAATCCAAGGTGGGGGTGGCTATGCCCTGCTGTAGATGATAGGCAGGTCTTTGGAGAATCCTCAAACAGAAATTAGCCCAATAGCCTGCTGCTTACCATCACCATGCACCAGTGCCTCTGGATGCTGCTTGGGCAAAACATCCTCTACAAACACACGCATCCCAGCAGGACCTGGGAGGAGTGCTATGGGAGTTTAATAATATACACAGAAGTTTAAACAATTATCATCATATAGTCAGCCCCAGTCATGGGGACACCACCCAAGGCCCATCAGTGCTAGCCTTGAAGACATACATAGTAAAGAATTCTGTGTATACTCTTTTCCTATATATAAACATATAATAAAGCTTAATTTATATATTAGGCATAGAAAAAATGAACAGTGGTAAAGAAATAGAGAGATTGCAACAACCTTTAATACAAATCAATAAGGTGGAAGCCTATGACTGAATCCTGGTGGCTTTGTAAGGAAGAGAGGACAAGCCAGATAATGTTCTGTGTCCTGCTGAGTTGATGCTCTGTGTTACCTCAGGATGCTGCCAGCACTATCACCAGACATGGACCCTTCATCCTTCAGAATGGTGAGCCAATCCCGGCTCCCCCCCTTTTACAAATCAGTAGGCTGGCTAAGCTATTTCATTGCAGTAATTAAAAACTCCTAGAGTATCCCGTATCTCCAGAAGTGTGTCACTGGGAAGCGGTATTCTGTGATCCAGCCTTTTGCTCCTAGGAGAATAAACTTGTTTACACAACAAGCGTTTATTTATTGAACTTTAGCCACGAGCAAATCATGGTGTTAGTCACAGCACCTGAAGTCAAGCTAACTTCTGTGTTGAGAGAGTTGTCATGGAAACGGAAGCAAGGCTTCTCCCTACTGTGGACTGGAATCTTCTTCAGGAGGAGTGGGTGCCAAGAGGTGGCCAGTTCCTGGACCATTCTTCACTCTTAGGATGATAAACACCAAGCACTCCTGCCCGCAGATGCTGCTTTAAGGGGCTTCAACAGCTGGTCGCGTTCCCGTCCTGTCTGTCTGGGGCTCTTTTGGGAGCACAAGTCTCCATTCCGCTTATTCGCCATGACTCCCTGTCTAGCTTCTGGAGTCCCATCTGCCTTGCAGGATGCAGATTCTTCTGTCTCCCACCCTGCACATTTCCCTGGTGAGGGGCATCATCAGACACAGGCTGTCATGTTCCTACCCCGTCAGGACCCTGTGTCGCCTCTGAAGTGGAGCCTTCAGAGCTACATCCCTCTGGGTTTTGACTGTACCACTCTGCCCTGCGGGGTGGGACTCACACGACAAAGGACCCTGCTGGACTTCTGGGTAGTTGGTTATTGTGAATGTTCCACTCAGTGATAGGTGTTTCTTACCTTAATTCCTACTTATATTTTCCAATGTGTGTGTGTGTGCGCGCGTGCGTGCGTGTGTGTGTGTGTACGTGTGCACCCAAGTGTGCCACGGTGCATGTGGGAGACAGAGGACAACTTTCAGGAGCCAGCAGTTCTTTCCTTCCATCAAGTCTCTCTCTAGAATGGAACTCAGGTTATCAGGGTTGGCAGCAAACACCTTCACAGAATAGGGCCATCTCACCAGCTCTCATCTGTGATGTCTTGCAGATGGAAATGACCCCAATGGACAACACCCAGGGAGTTTGGGGACACTTGCCCAGCTGGGCTTGGGTCACGCCACAGGGTTTGGAGATGGACCCTCATCTACATATAAAGGAAATAGAGACAGTGGCAGGAGCACTGAGAGCCTCCAGGGAGTCTAGGGCAGGACTTTTTCCACAAAATGGCCACACATTGGGCTAAGGCTGGTTGGAGCAGCTGTCTCCCTCTGCACCAGTCCTAATGTAATAGTCTACTGGCCACCACACCTTTCTGTCCTTCCATATCTTCTAGGATATTCTGTGCTTCTTGGAGTAAAGATTTTACATAAATAGAAGACTGCTTCTATTAACATTGTAAACTGGGAAAGGCCACTGACAAGGGGACACCCTGCAGGTGCCCTGGCCCTGACTCCATTTACATAATGAAACGCTTTGGAAAGCCACAGAAATGTTGTTCTTTGCTCCTACCCCCCATTCCCCACCCCAAACTGGCTTTTATATTCTGCTATTTAATTATTATTTTTCAAGGTAATGGCTTTGCTGTGTCTTGCAGACTTGATGTGGGAGGAGGCTGAGTTCCCCAGGGGGAGCTGCAGTTCCCTGGGATTAGGGATAGGTCTGAGCCCTGGTAACAATAGTAACTAGTGTAGCAAGGCCCTCGCCTTTGATGTGCGAAGATTAAACAGCATGTCAAGCTGGTGCTGCAGGCTTGAGTGAAACAAGATAATATAGAAGCCTGATACCTCCGGGCGCCAAAGCCCTATAAAGATAAAAATCAGATTATAAATGACAGTTTCCAGGTTGAAAAAAAAAAGAAAAAGAAGTCTTAAGATGTGTTTGCATAGCAGCAGCCGCTAGCTCGCAGATGCTCCCCTGGCAGACATATGTGCCCCACATGCTGCTGGGAGAAGGAGGGGGACAGCAGCAGGAAGGCAGGAGCAGCCCGGGGCTGCTCCGGTTGGTCCTCCTGTAGCTTGGCAGGGCCTTTCCTTGGCTGTGGGCAGGACCCCAGATGCTGAAGACCCAGCTGGCTTTATCCCTTTCCTGCAGACTGCAGAGGGGACTCTTACAGAGGAAAGGGGGCCACAGAACCCTCAGCTGCCAGCCTTGTGCTTGAGTGGGAGGTTGGAAAAGATGCTACTGTCCTCCAGATTGAGATCTGAGGGGGACCTAGGCTGGGCTGGGCTGGGGTTTCCAAGCTAGATGCATGCTGGGACTCAGTTGAATACTATAACTCAAGTAGGGAACTGGCTACTGGGGCTGTTACCACCACGATTCTAGACTGGGCTGACAACTAACTGGGCATGTGACTCTGGGTAAGGCCACCAACTTCTTAGTGTTAAGAAGCCCTCAAGTTACTTTCTGAGGGTGAGACATAGCACAGGCCTTAGAGATTATACAGAATGGATGAGATCAGAGCTCAAAGGAGGTATTTATTTATTTATTTATTTGTTTGTTAAAGATTGGCCTTCAACTTACTGTGCCGGCTCAGGCTGGTCTTGAATACATTGTGTAGCCCCTGCTGGTCTCCACATGGAAGCAATCCTCCTGTCTCAGTGCTGGGATGGCATGCATGCTCTACCATGGTGAGCTTGAAGAAGAGATAGCGTATCTAGGATTCTTGCTAGGGCAGCAGGAGGAGCTGAGGACTTGTTGCCGTGGAAAGGAGAGGGTTTCAGAGAGAGCAGATGTGTGGGAGGTGCCCCCCCACCCCGACAAAGTCTCCAGGACGCACTGATGTGGATAGTATAGGCTCACATAAGGGGCTGGAGCAGAATCAGAACTTAGACGGAATCCTTTAGGACAATGGCTGAGTCTTCATATCTGAGCCAATTCTGTGCCATTGGAGTTTAATAAAACAGCAAATCTACCCCCATTTAGATCCTTCCCACCCTCACTGTGTAGAAAGGTGGCCTGGCCAAGGTATCTATTGTAGTTTGAATGTGAAATGTTCCCTGTAGGCTTCTGTGTTTGAACACTTGATCCGCAGCTGATAGGGCTGTTGGGATGGCTGTGGCTTTTTTAAGAAACAAAGGCATGTTAGAAGAATGGGTCACTGGGGCAGGCCTTTAGGTTAAAATTAAAAAAAAAATGTGTATATTTGTGTGTGTATGCTTGTGTGTGTGTTTGTGTGTGTATATGCTTGTGTGTGTGTGTGTGTGTATACGTGCCATAGCATGAGTGTGAAGGTCTGAGGACATTGTGTGAGAGTTGGTTCTCTTTTTCCATTCTGTCAGCCCTGAGGGTTGTACTCAGGTCATCAGGCTTGGTAGCAAGCACCTTTGCTCACTGAGCCATTCTGAGGGCTCTGCCTTGTAGCTCTTACAGCTCACTGTCATTTCCTGCCTGAGTGGCTTCCTGAGTGACCAGCTGACCTTCCTCACCTGCTGCCATGTCTGTCTTGCCACGATGAACTAACCCTGTGAACTCTGAGCTCTGCAATAAAGGCTGCCTTGCTTGAGTTGCTTTCACGTATTTGATAATAGCCAAGAGAAGGAAAAGTCCGGCATCGCTCTGGAGAGGTGGAGGCCCCTGGCCTTTATTAACGCAGACAGTCACTATTAAGTGAACCAGGCAAAGGATGTACTCAAGCCCAGGGCAGCTGCTGTCACTGGGCATCTTGCAGCCAGTGTGATGGGTGAGCACTCTGAAAAGCGGGTGGAGGTGTAACTGCTGCAGTCTGTGCTTTTTGGACGCTGGCCAAGCTGCGTCGAGGCTGAGAAGGGCTCTGTGGCGCAGGGAAATGTCCTCAGTTGTGCCCGCAACACAAGTCCATGTGGAGAGTCCTTCAAAGGCGGACCTGGCTGGGCAGAGAGGCATCTCCAGCCCCTGCGCCCGCCCACGGGCCAGAGGAGGATGGAGCCCTGGCTCCGTGTGCCTGTTTCCTGGGGACATGGGAAAGTGAGTGAGGAACGAAGTGCCACTTGCCCAGCTGTGGTGACTCATCTGAGCAACAATGCCTGGGAGATAAGGGACAACCGGAAGTGGTGTGCCTCCTCTTCATTTTGACCCCATGAGAGTTCAGCTTGCTCATTGATTGGTGGGCTGCACCCTGTAACCAGAGGGATCAAGTCTAAATGCCTGGGCCCATCAGGGTCCCTTCAGGGGATCTGAAAAAAGACCTGAGTATCCTGAAGATTGAGAGTTCCCCATGAGACTCTGCTGTAAGCAGAGTCTGGAAAGCCTACCTTAGGTCCTGATAGTCTAAGTTGTCAATAAACATAGACCGGCGCCTGCTGGTTGCCTGTTATCTGTTGTCCCATCGCATTCCCCAACTCTGACAGTCACAGCTCCCCTTTGCCTCGGTCAGGAGAGTTACAGTCAGGCTAGGAACCTGGTCTGGTGGAGGCCTAGTTGTTGTTCAAGGTNGAAGGCCAAGTCTAAACGTGACCTTAAGACCCTGTTGTTTTCTCTTTGTGGTGCTGTCTTGTAGGGAGAGAAAGCCTCACTTATTAACAGCTCATTGTGTTGGGGTTGCCTCAAAGCTCTATTTAGTGTTTGTTTATTTAGAAAGAAATCACAGCACGCATATGTCCACGCATGCACACATGAGAGAGAGAGAGAGAGAAAGAGAGAAGACCCGTCAGAGCACAGAGATCCTCTACTAGATATTAATTATAAAAGAAAGACCGCACTGCCCCACTGACCAGCACTGCCATGAGGACTTGGTGGTCACAGCCTGGCTGTCCAGGCCACTCAGGGTGAAAAGTATGTGCCTATGAGCCTGGAGGGGTACTGTGCTGACTCTGTGGGTCTCTGCTTGAACTTGTCATAGGCTAAGATGACAGCCAGGTCATCATCCTGTCTCTATGCTGTGTAACTAAGGGTGCTAGCCATGCCCTGGTGAATAGTGAGCGGGACCAGGGCCAAGAAGTCGCCTTGCTCACTTGGGTGCTGTTGTCTACCCCCAGGACATTCACACCACCAACATGCATATGGCCTCAGCTTTGCCCAGCCTTCCATAATTGTTCTGCCTTCTCTCTTTAGCTGCTGCCCACCAGGTCACACTGTTGTTGCCTTGAGAAAATTGGGCCAATTCTCATCTAAATAAAATGACCCTCTGAAACCCAGGACAAATCAGGAGAGCATGTATTCAGGCACCTTAGACTGTACAAAACTGTCTAATTTAAACCACAAACGCCAGGTTCAGTCCAGGATCACCTGAGTCGCTTTCAGGGGAATCAGGTCACTTAAAGATGCATGTCATACAGAAGAGACCTTCTGATACTCTGAGCTCGTTTTCATTGTGCAATGTGAACCTCTTGAGTAAAAATCTGTTGGCCAAGATGACTTACAGATACTCCACTTGTTCTTAAATGGGAAGAACTCATCTGCTTCCAAAAGCAACAGATGGGGAACTGCCTTCCCAAATCACCAATATTCTAATTTTGGTTTAATATTTCTACATGGGAATTTACTAGTGTTTGATATCAGCTATGGAACATAAGACCAATGACAGATATACAAAAATAACACCCCATTTATTTCAAAATAGTAGCATTTGTTCTGTCAAACCACATTTCTGGCCAAATATGGAAAGAGAGATCCGCTTGCCAAAGGGACCCTGAACAAGACAATGACAATCTATGTTCAGTATGACATGGTATGTTCAGTATGTGCTCTATGACAATCTTTGTTCAGGAAACACTCTTCTACTGGATCGTATGCTGTCATTGATCTTTGTATAGGCCTTTCATCTCTGCTGCCGCCAAAGTGCTTGGCAAAAGTATTTCCTTGTGGCTTGAGGCAGCTACTCAGTTGAGTGAGTTTCCCAAATAAATGAGAGCTGACACTGTTGCTGCCTATGGGAGGCAGAGGCAGCAGGAGTTCAAGACCATCCTTGGTTCCGTATCAAGTTTAAAGGCAGCCTGGGTCCCAAGAGACCCTGTTTCAACAAAGCAAAAAAAAAAAGAAGAAAAAAGAAAAAACAGGGCTTGAAGAGACATAGCCATTGCTTTCCTTGCAAGATGAGGACCTGAATTCAACCCCAGAATGCATGTTAAGAAAGCCAAGCTGTGGCAGTTGGTCAACCAACATAGCCTATGCTCACAGTTGTGGCCGGTGAGAGACTTCTCGAATTTAGTTTCTGTTACTGTGATAACATACATAATGACCAAAAGCAACTCAGTGGAGGAAGGGGCTTTTATCTGGCTTACAGGGTGCAGTCTATCATCCAGGGAAGCCAAGGCAGGAACTCAAGGCAAGACCTGGAAGCACTAACCCCAGAGGAATGCTTCCTGGCTTGGTTTGCATGGCTTGTTCAATTTGCTTTTTTATAAACCCTATAACTATCCACCAAATGATGGTACTGCCCACAGTGGCCTGGGCCCTCCCATATGAATCATCAAATCAAAAAATGCCCCATAGACACACCCACAGTCCGGTTCAATGGAAGCAGTTTCTCAGGTGAGTTCTCTCTTCACAGGTGACTCTGTTTATGTCAGGTTGACAAATAAGACAAAATACAAACAAGTAAATAAAAAAAATCAGCATAGAGACTTTGTCTCTAGAAACAAGGTGGACAATGCCTGAAGAATGACACTTGAAGGTTTCCTTCTGGCCACCATGTGCACATGCGTGTAAGTGCACATACACCTGCATCCCCAGACTTGCACACACAGATACACACACCCTATAGCCAGAAATATTGAGCAGAAAGAAGGAAGTTAGAGTGGATCTGGAGGCAAGGTGCACGTCGTTCCCATAGCAACCATTCTTGCTCTCCGGGGACTCTGAGTGTGATGGTAGGTAGATGGGCTGTCTTCTGAGAATCCGTGCCACAAATCAGCAACCCAGGGGCCATGGCTCCAAGTGCAGAGCCCGTCCGCAGAGCCTGGGTGGCCGCTGCATGATTCTTTCCGTGGGGTGAGGCCGTGCTTCTTTCAAAAGCTTGTGAGAGACACCCTCTCCCTGTGAAGGGCCCAGAGCTGTTTCATGTGCCGCTTTCAATCTGTCACGAAGCTGCTTTGCTCCAAAGAGCTGGGGCTGCAGGAGGGGGTGCTTGTGAGGCTGAAGAGTATCCTGGATGCCCTTCTGAGGACAGAGTCTCTCGGAGCTCCGGAAGAAGGAACAGGCAGGAGCAGACAGCAAGATGCTGTTTTCAATCGTGTCTGGCTGTGTGCCCTGAATGTGTGTGGTGCTCACCCCATCCCAGGAGGAATAGCAAGGTCAGTGTCAGTGCTTTGATGTTGCATTAGAAAAGCGGTGGAAATCAAACACAGACTTCTGCAGCAGTAGCAACCCCGGGGTTTGTATTGCATTGTTTTTAAGTTTTGGAAAAGATGATCCAAGAAGACCAGAGATGTGACTAGCCTCAGTCTTAGCGGATTAATGTTGCTTTCTCTCTTTCCTGCTCTTCCACCAGAACCCCATCTGACATCTCACTTGCCCTGAGGCTGGGCTGTCCTGAGATGCCTCTGCAGCTGAGGCTTCAAGTTGGACTGAGGCTAAGGGAATGATGGGAATCTCGTTCCTCTTCTCTCTCCCCTGGGCTGTGCTAAAGCATTGGGGGCATGCAGGAGCAGGTTGCTTGTGTGTATCTGTTTAGCTTGGCACCCCAAGCCTTGCAGCCTGTCTCTTCTGTGTGAAAACACTTCTGACAAGCTTCTGCTTGCTTCCACTCCCAGTGTTTGCTCCCTCTGCCTGGCTGGCTTCTTCTTGGAAAACCAGATCTTGTGGCTGCAGTGACCTAGTACAGAGACCTTTGTGCTGGCAGCAGGGACCTTTGTGTGACTGGCAAGGCACTCAGTTTCCCATGGTTGCATCATGTTTTGGGGGGCATGAGGTGAGCATGGGAAGCTCCGAAGGGGTCAGGTCCCTGGGGAAGGTTGCCTGTCGGTGACTTCTGAGTCAATGTTCCCTTAAACTCGTGCCCAGTTTGCATCAGAAAAAGGTTATGTCCAGAGGAAAGTGAGCAACGAATCTGCAGAATGTCACTGGCCCACGCTGAAGGTCATAACCTCCATGTCGCCAACTACTCAGCGACACAGGCGTTCTTCCTGAGTATATTTGATGAACGAGGAAGCTGAGAGCTGGAGACAATTGGCTGATCTGGGTTCTGTTTCAATATAAGTTATTGGAAGGATTAAAATTCTTAGACTGTCAGTTCAGTTCCCACTGGGCCTCTGTGAACGATGGTGTGTGTGTGTGTGTGCGTGATCAGAATTGAGCAGCTATGGGTTCCCTATTTGGCCCTTTTTTTTTGTCTGGTGTGGTAAGAAAAGGTTCCAGGCTGGCTACTTTATAAGAAGTGGAAAGGTTTATGTTGGTCTAGGGTTCTGGAGGCTCATGAACATGGTGGCCAAGTCAGCTTCCGATGAGGACCACTTAGCAAACTGGGCCATGTTGTGTGGGCACTCAGAGTAGGAGAAGAAGGGAAAGGAAGAACTAGTGAGAGCCTAGGCTTGCTTTGTAAGCACTGACTCTTCAAGCTGCCTGATTTGTCCCTGGACACCCCATCCAACGTGTCTGGAGAGAAGTGATCAGCCCAGGAGAAACCATCCACACTGTCTGAGCAAAGATCCCTTAAAACCCCAGGAGTCTCTCAAAGGCTCTGCCATCTTGAATTGTTTTACTGGGGAATCAAGCCTCAAAGTGAGTCTTTCTGGGGACAAACCTTATCCTCCTGCTGTACTTGCTGAGCAGATGAGGTGATTAGGAGCTAGGACCCAGGGAAGTGGGGACAGAAAAGACCTGAGGCAGCCCCCTCCAAAGCACATGCCCTGCACAAGGGGTCCTGCCCAATATAAGCATAGGGACCTGAGTTCTATCCCAGCACACATGTGAAAAAAACTGGGTATGGTTGGAAATTCCAGCACTAGGGAGGCAAAGATAGGTGGATCCCTGGGGCTCTCAGGCCAGTCAGCCTGGCCTATTCTGTGAGTTCCAGGTCAGTGAAAAACTGTCAAAAACTAAATAGGCCTGGGATGATTGCTCAGTGGACAAAATACTTGCTATGTAAGGGTGGGAACTGTGTAAGTTTGGAACCCCACAACCCATGCAAGAGTCAGGTGGGCTTGGTACCTGCCTGAAATGCCAGTGTTTGGGAGGCAGAGTCAGGGATTCCCCAGGGCAAGCTGGTAGCTAGATTAGCCAGAATCAGCCACTTCTGGGTTCAACAAAAGAATCTGCCTCAATAAATAAAACGGACAGTGACTGAGGAAGACACCAAGTGTCAACCTCTGTCTTCTACACATTTGTCCACAGAGGTGCATCTATACACCCTTACATACAAATTCACATATATGCACCAAAAATGACGGATGGTTTTCAAGGAATGACACCTAACCTCTGGTTTTCATATGCACACATGCACACACACATACACACAACTAACACACACACTCGAGAAAAGGGCTAGCCATGCCAGAATGACCAATGTTGTGGTTGAAGATTAGAACATTGAGCCTAGCAGTCTGCCCTTGGGGAATGTGTGGGAGGGTAGAGGAGGGGAGGTGGGTGGAGATTGTGTTCAGCATAGCCACAGATCCAGTTAACCACAGGTACACCTGAGATTCCAGAAAAAATCAGACACTTGATACTTATGTTAGCTTCCTGGGTTGGTTATTATATTAATGAGTCAGGAGGGTGACAAATCCAGGGACCCAGAAGCTTCTTATTTGAGACTCTGGGACTTCACTGTCTACATCTCTTTGGGTTGTCCCCTGCATGGCTGACTAGGATGGCAGCATGATTCTCCCTGCATTTTGTGTCATCTCAGCAAATGGCTAAGCTGGAGACAGAGTGAGAACTCAACCTCGAGGCAATCTTGTCCCAAGTTCAAGTGGCCTGAGGACCCCTGTGTTCAGATCCGGCATCCGAAGCAAAAGAGTCTTATAAAGGACGAGCCTTCCCTGTGACTTTCTGAAGGCCACTTAGCTAATGTTACCCTTTGTGCTTTTGGTGTCTGTGTGGCCATGTCTAATGGTGAAACCGTGTTATCTCCCTTTTAAAATGTTTACTACTTTGTGTGTTTGTTGTGGATGCACACGTACATATAGATTGTGTGTGTCCCTGTGTGCGTGTGTACATGCGTATGCACGTGCACATATATTTACAGAGGTTAGAGTTCAATTGTGAGTGTCAATCCCCTATTTTGAGACAGGATCTCTGTTGACCTGGAGCTTGCTGGTTAAGCTAAGCTGCTTGGCCAGGGAACCTCAAGGATCCACCTGTCTCTGCCTTCTTGGTGGTGGGTTTACAGGAATGTGCTACCACACCCAGCTTTTTATGTGGCTTCTGTGCATCAAACCCAGGTCCTCATGCTTGTGAGTAGAAACTTAACTGACTGAGTCATTACCAGTCTTTGGTATGTTCTTCACTGACCCAGATGGCATGGGATTCTGAACGAGAAGATGCACCCTTGTGTGGGGGGTCTTGGCCACACAGCATCCTTTAAAATACCTTTTGTAGGGTTACTTGGAGTCTGTCAAGGTTCAAAAGGTTCCTAGTGACATTAAATTCATAAAGACATTGTCACAGAGAGTGTTCTTGGTGAGCCCAAGTTTTAGGACCAGGGACCAGGGACTCGTGTTACCTGTCATGGACAAGTTCAGCGTGGACTTGACTGTACCCACCAGAGCCTCCCTTCTTCCCACAGAGGTGCTCCCTAGAGCCTCCTTCTTCCCACAGAGGTGCTCCCACACTGTGCTTCTCAGCCCCAGAACCATCTCCACTCACATGCGCTTTGTCTTATCTCTTTGTGGGCCACTCTAGAAAACAGTGGAGGGCAGGGCTTGCTTCGATTTGCCCCCACACTAGCACTTAGTGAATGACATTAAGGAAGGCGTGGCTTTGTGAAGGCCCCACCCACAAAGCAGGATGCCTGCTGGCCAAAGCCGCAAAGCCCTCCACAGACCACTGGGATCTGCAAAGGCTTTCATTCAAAGACTTCTTCCCTCTGAGGACTCTCCAAGGAGCTGAGTCAGGGGAACCTTGGGATTCTGCGAGCTCCCTCTTTGGTCTTGAGCCCCAGAATGTCCCTTTCTGCAAGCTCCCTCAGAATGGAGTGTCACTTCCTGAGAGAGCAACCTGTCATGGCTCAAAGACTTCTAAGGAGCCGAGTGCTTTCTTTACCATACAGTCTCAGCCTGAATTCCTGTCCTCAGATCGCTGCCCATCCAAGAAGCCGGCAATGCAGGCGGAAAAAATGGCTAGATGCCAGTGCTCCTGTTCCTGTCTTCCAGAGAGTGCTCCTACCCCCAGCCAATGACCTCCCTTCGCGGGCTGTTTATTGCTTCCCGCGATCACTTCCTCCAGCTGTGGCAGCCGAAGTTCAAAGCTTTCCCCTTGTAGTACAGGGTGTCCTTGGAGGGCATTCTGAGGAGCTGATTAATGCTTCCTGTGTGGTTCCTGCAGCCAGCAGCCCCCACGTGGGGGTCTCTGAGACAAGTAGGAATCCGCCAGGAAGAAGTCATCCATCGTTCCTTAGACCGCACCGTCAGCCTTGGGTCCTGCAGACTTCTGTAGACCCAGGAAAGGAAAATGATGTGGGCATTTTCATACACAGAGTCTTGTCCCCATGCACCACCCACTGAACCTCTGGGGCTGTCTACACCACACAAGACAAAGGTCTATGGAGCAGCAGCCCAGCAGCAGGGCTCTGACCTCACCACTTACCGAGGACTGGGAAGAGCCTTGATCTATGTGTCTGTGTTACCCGATCTCATACACTGACAGACAGTGAGGAATGACTCCCAGCTTGGGGACACAATGCAGTCTGTTAGAACGGAATTTTGGAGTTGCGGCCAGACAGAGCTCAGTGAAAATGGCAATTAGTGGGTAGACAGAAAAGCCTCGTCACCTGGGTCGGGTGCTTGGGGAACTGCTGAGCCACACTCCTCATGCCAGGAGCCTCACACAAGGGTGGTTCAGGCTGAGATCATGGTGGGCCACGCACCTGATGCACAGCCTGCCAGGACGGTGACTGTTGGGATGTCTGGCCAGACTGAGTGTGGTCCAGGGGAGCGGCTTTGGCCACATGGTATGACTATAGAGGCTGTTACCCAGGGCGGGATGCCACATGGCAGGGACTTGGTCAGTTGATGGGTATCTCCACAGGAGAGACTTCGCGCATGGTGAAACAATATGCCAGTGACTACCTGCTGCGTGCCCAGGGGAGGAATTCCAACTTTCTGCCAGCAGCTGGTAGCAGAAAGTGTTCAGCAATAATTCAGAGGCCACCTTGAAGGCATGGGCAAATTTGCTCCTCTTTAAAAATCTGAATGTGGATCTTAGAGAAAGCCTCAGGAGACAGCCTAGGGAAGACAGTCTTCTCTGGGCAGGGTCTCCTCAAGAATGTGACCTTGACTTATGGTTGGACTTGGGAGAGAAAGTAAGAAGGAGCAGATAGGAACTGCGGATGAGTTGGCTTGGTGGGAGGGACATGAGTCCTGCTTGTCCATCACTGTGGCAGCCGGTTTCTCAAAGGCAGTCACCCTGTGGATGCATCCCTACCTCCTCTAAAAGTGGGAGCTGTCTTAATATGCTGTGACAGAGGGGACATTGTGTGCCTTTGGTGGAAACCCAACAGCCGTCTTATGAGGAAGCTGAAGCCGCAGGACAGGCCCTATGTCACGTGTCCAGTACAAACCTGACAGCTGGCACAGATTTCCAGGCCTGTCTTCTGCTTCTTGTCCCTTGTCAGAGACCCCAACACCCTGGAGTGGAGAGTAGCCACCCACTTCTCCCTGTCTAGATCCCTGATCCATGGGAATCAAGGGGGTTGACAGAGGGTGGCAAGTCACAACCACGGAATAGATAATCTTCACCCTCTGGGGAGGCATTTGGGGAATAGGAACAACACTACAGGCACAAAGCCAACAGGAAGTAAGCTCTAAAGTGGCAGGAAGTAAACTACAAGGTGGCAGGAAGTGGGGTCATGGGCACTGAATTCTTTTAGTTCATTTAATTTTTCTTCATGTGCGTGCGTGTGTGTGTGCATATGTGTGTGTGTGTGTGTGTGTGTCTGTAGGTCAGAGATTACTGTTCCTGAATTGTCATCTACCTTGTGGTTTTTGCAACAGGAGTTCTCATTTTCCCGTGAACTAATGGACTAGAGCAGACTGGCAGGCAAATGAGCCCCAAGGAGCTTCCTGTACTTGCTTCCCCAGAGCTGGGATTACAAGCACATGCTACCATGCCCAGTCTTTTACATGGGCATCGAAGTCAAGTGCTAAGGCTGGCATGTCAGTCACTTTACTACGATGCCTTCTCAGCCCTTTGGAACCACTTTCTGTTTTCTTTAGCTCCATGAATATTTGTTACAAGTGTCTGGGACATTAGTGAGGCTTACCTTTCTGGAAAACAACAACAATAACAGTGGAGTTGGCATCCTCTAAAGAGAAAACAGATGCAGGGGCTCCACAGTTGCTCAAAGGACCAAAGGATCAAGACACCCACATGGTGCAGTCTCTAGGATGATGGAGGAGTGACGTGTTGGCTTTGTCACTGCTTTCCACAGTAGTGGGGTGGGGGGCGCTAGCATCACCTCATTAGCATGTGGCTTCTGGACAGATTCTCCTGGAAATGTGAGCAAGGCCCCCCACACCCACGAACCCCCCAACCAGCCAAGCCTTTTCTGTCCTTCTGCTCAGCTGTACCTTTGCACAGTTGCAGGGCTTGGGTGCCTAAGAGCTTCAAAGAGACCTTGTCTCCCCACCTCCCCCAGGCAGCTGCTGGGGAACGAGGCCTGGCGTGTGTGGATGATGATGGAATTTCAATTCAAAGATATGCTGTGGAATCCGACTCAAAGTTAATAAATTGTTCAGATCAGCTGCCAGGCATCAATGGATTGCAGGAGTCTGAACGCTAAATCCCACAAATGTGTGGGATCTGCCTGTGTGACCTCTTACTGAAAGGGGGGGGGTCACTGTTTGGCGAGCTGGGGACACGGGTTTGAGCTCCATGGGGAAGATGTTGCTCTGTTGGGCTGTATTGGAGATGGGTGGAGAGCCCAACCTACTCCACCCTTGGCGTGTGTGAGTTCCCACTGCTTTTTTCTGGCTTTGCGTCTCCTTCTGGAGGTTGACACGGGGGATGAAACCAGCTTTCTTAGACAGATGCCACCTCAAGCCAGTTAAGCAGTTCTCATCTTGGTGGTCCCTCTTACAAAAAGCATCTCTTGGAGTGTTGAGGTGAAGGTGGGTGGCAGCATCTGGGTCTGGTGGTCACCGTAGAGGTCAGGGAAGTGCTGGCTTGGGAGGGCCTCTGAGTTTGGCTGTGGGTCTAAGTTTTGAAGGATAAGTACAGGAAGGGTTATTTCTAAGCCATGATATGGTGGCAGCCTGGGCAGGAAGTGGATTTTACCTAGGAGGTCCCCACAGAAGCTGGGTGGCCTCTTACCAAGGCCCTGACCCCAGACAGCAGGCATCCCAGGAAAGAAGGCTCCAGATTGATTTCAGAGCATGGACAAGGTTAGCCTGGGTGCAGCCAGGGGTCCCGAGTTATTAAATGTGGGCCTAGGAGGTACATACCAAGTAGAGTGAGGAGGAGGGTGTGGGGGGAAAGAGTGTGGGGCTAGGAAGAAAGGATGGGAGGGGGAGAGGGAGAAAGAGGGCAGAGAGAGAGGGGAGGGCTGAGGAGGAAGTGAGGAGGGTGGGAAGGGGAGAGGGAGATAGAAAGGAGGATGGGGAGGGAGGGAGAAGGGTTGGCTGGAAGTTTGGAAAGTAAGGTTTGGAGGACTCAGGAGAAGGTGGAGATTGGATGGGAGGGCTGGAGAGCTGGGACTGGGAGAAGGAGGGGGAGGGGGAGTTGGAGAGGGTGCAGGAGGAAGGTGTAGGGGTAGGTGGCCTGGGCTTGTGTGTGTGTGTGTGTG
>LOJH01005498.1:0-23544 GCA_001685095.1 Ellobius talpinus | reverse complement strand
GTGTGTGTGTGTGTGTGTGTGTGTGTGTGTGTGTGTGTGTGTGTGTAGGGAATCTAAGGGAGAAGTGAGGCAGCTGTGAAGGGAGGAAGAAGATGCGGTGGTGAGCCGGTGTGGGAGAGCGTGCAGGTGAGCCCTGGGCCTCTGAGACAATCTCCCTTATTCCTTGGAACTTAGCTGAAGACCCACAGGAAGCACAGCTGGAAGCCAAAACCACAGGGGGATTGCGCCTAGGGGATCAGCTGCTTCCAGTGCCAGCCTTGGCTAAGTCCACGCAGAGGTGCTTGCTGCTGCTTGAGTTTAGGGGCCTGCCGAGGAATCCAGGAGAGGGTCTCCCCAGCTTCCCTGCAGGCACCAATTACCGGCTTATCCTGGTGGTCTCATTGCCTTCAGGTCCAGAGGACTCCCTCTGCATATTCACAACCCTTCCTGCCTCACCCGCAGCCAACCATCCTTGGAGATGAAACTGCCAGGGAAGCCACAGGCCTGCTCCCTGCCCCCATGACCACCGTTGGTCCTGCTGTTGGGCAGATTCTACTCTGAGATGGCTTGGTGTTGCAGCATCAAGATGTCCTGGGTACTGACTTGTGCTGTTCCCACAGAAGCAAATGCTGAGGAAGGATATGGAGAAAGGTTTAGGGACTTCACCAACTCAGTAATGCTGGGCTGCTTGTATGCAGAGGGGTGAAGTGTCACCACACCCAGTCAGGCCACGGATGCCAAGCGTTTTGTAAAGGTAGCATGCATTCTGTCTGTCTATCTGTCTGACCTCTGACCTCCAGGGAAAAGTCAGGCTCCATGCTCAGTCGCATTAGCTGTAGGGCTGTACCTGGCTACAAGTGCACCTGGCTGGGAAATTAGCCTCAGTACAACTGAGCTGGGCAAACCCAGGCTGCGTGGGCACTACACGAGGTCTTAGTACAGCTGGCACAGGAGGCAGCTTGTTTGAGTGTGCACACCTTCAATGCTCTGCTGGCCTTTATAAGGAGTGACCTGCAGAGCCCTGCCCAGGGGTAGCATTAAGGGCATCCTGTGACCAGTTACATCCTCCACAAGATGAGGAACTGTTGGTGTCAACTTGCCTGGGTCACTGGGTAGCCAGGTATTTGGTCATGTAGTCATGTGTCTGGGAGAGTTTCCAGACAGTGCTCATACTTGAGTATATAGACAGAACAGCACCCGGACCTCTCCAACATGGCAGACATCATGCAATTAGTTGATGGTCTGAGCAAAACACGAGGATGGAGAAAGTGGGAACTATCTCCTGCTGCCCGCCCATCTATTGAGAGACAAGAGACCTTCTCTGTCCTTGTATCTGTGTGGGAAGCAGCTTCTCAGCATCTCTGTCTTGCACACGATAGAGTGTGGGATTCCACAGCCCGGGTAATAGCATGAGCCAGTTCTCTATCTAGATTCTTATTCGGTGGGACTTGTTTCCCTGGAGACCGTGACTACAGCTGTGCTTGAAGCCCGCCCTGTCACTCATAGCCCTGGGAACCATTTGCCTCAGTCCCTCATCCCTCCTCTGGCAGAATGGGCATCAGCCAGCAGCCCTGCTGTTTAACACTGCTGTGAGGATTTCACAGAGAGCAGAGGAGAAGCCTGTTGATACAAGCACAGACTGGATGCTCCATGAAGCTGTCGCCAACTTGTGATGTATGTTAGAAAGTGTAAAGGGTGGTACTGGTTCCCACCCATGGAAGCCATAGACTGGGGCCCTGTGGTGACCCTGTGGAATCCAGCATGTGTGACCGTCACACTCCATCTTCAGAGGCAGCCAGAGAACAAGCTAACCTGGACCCATAAACATACTTTCTGCATGGAGGCTTATTCTTTGAGGATGTGTCCACATCCTCCTCCTAAAAGGTCCCTCACATTTTATGAAGCCCAGGTGTTAGGTGTGATGGCACCTTCCCAAGGAGGGGTTTCCTGACTCATGCTGTGACTTCATTTGGGAATAAAAAGGTTTAGAATAACCAGCAGCAAGAGGATCAGGGCTGGTAGTCATCAGTCTGCCTGTTGTCCTTAAGAGAGGGGCTCATTTTTAGGAAGGCTGAGGACAGAGGACATGAAGCAGATACCATCTGTAAGGCAGAAGACCACCTGCTCCAGGGCAGCTCATCAATCCAGACCTGATATCCATCCCCACACCATAGGCCAAGGACAACATATACAACCCTGTTTTTTGTTTGTTTGTTTGTTTTGTTTTTTTTTTGTATTTTGAGGTAGGGTTTCTCTGTGTAGTTTTGGACCTGTCCTGGAACTCGCTCTGTAGACCAGGCTGGCCTTGAACTCACAGRGCTCCACCTGCCTCTGCCTCCCAAGTCCTGGGATTAAAGACATGCACCACCACCACCCAGCTACAACTCCGTCATTGGTTCACCTAGTTGGACTTTGATGATATCTGTACTTTGGTTTATCAGGAGGTTCCCTGTCATGTTGTGTGTGTGTGTGTGTGTTGCATCTCCTCCACAGGAAAAGCCTGTCATAGGACACAAACACTCAGCCATTATTTTCCCCAGGAACCTGCAGCTTGTATAGCCCTGGGGCCACATGAGCCCAAGGGGCCCTGTTCTGGAATACTTTGTGTATCCACAGAGCTGACACATCCATCAGTCTCTCCCTGATGCTGGCTGGGGTGTATGTGACTTCCTCTGGTGTGGGTCTGGATACCAAGATCTCATTTCCCAAGACGGGTTGTAGAAGCCATCATTTCTGGAGATCCCAGTCTGCCCTGAGATTGGCATGTGGCCCTTTATGCCCCTCTGTCACTCAGTCACAGAACTGGGACTGAAGGATGGGGAGCTCTGCCTCTCCCAAGGGCAGACAGAGCACCTGCTGACTTCACTAGCCTTCCTTTTAATAGTGCTCATTTGTTGTGTGATGTGAACAAATGTCTGCTCAGCACAGATGGGGCACCAACGACAGATCAAAAGAAAGGACTCTAGCTGAGGCTAGTTTAGTGAATCAGGTTCACCGGAGTGACTGACAGGAGCACGGATAACTCAAAAGCAGTTGCATTACTGAAGAGCCTGCCTCAGCCTGGGTGACAGCTCAGGAAATCTCCATTCCTGGAGCTCTCTGCTGGGTCGGAGAGACTTCCTCTTCGTAGCTGTCCTTGCTGCCTATGCAGCCTAGGGAGGGGCCTTGTGAATCTGGTGGGTTTCAGGAGCTTCCTCATTCATGGTTCTGGTCTGGCTCCCTGGCCCTCTCATCCTGAGATTCCAGGTTGCTGTTTCTTCTTGAGTCTTAGTGAGTCTCGCTCCAGGACGGAATGTTTCCCTGTAGAGGAAGCTGCCTATGGCATCATCCTCTACCTCAACCATAAGTACAGAGTTCATGGTACCCCCTGTGCACTCTGCACAAAGTCCTCTTGGTGGTATGGTTAGGTCAGGAACCATGATCCATCCCTTATGCCATTCTGCAGCAGGGCCCGTGGCTGTGGTTACTAAATGTGAAAACCTTGGAGTACCGTCTTGAAGGAAGGTTAGCGAAATGCGGGTGAATGCGGCTGCAGTGTGCGTTGGAGTGCTGTTCCCTGGGGCTCCCTGCTCCCCTCCTGGAGCTTCAAGCAAAAATCCTGGTTTATTGCGAGCTCAGAGAGGAAGGCTTGGATCCTTCATGTGCTACTTTCTAGTTTCCTCTTGGGTGAGTCAGTGAACCAGCCCGACCCGCAGTTTCCTTTTCTGTAAAACGAGGTAATAAAAATGTTTCCTTCTCCGGGCCCTCGTGAAACGCAAGCTCAGTCATCTATGGAAAGCACCTCGGTGAACTGTCACCCAAGGCCCCTGCTGCTCAGATCTGTGCTAGACTAGATGATGATGTGGGCCTCTGGGATGGGAAGACCCACCCACTGAAACCTAGGTCCAGGCCTTGCTATGTGGAAGGTTCCATGAGTGGGCAGGAAAAACCAAAAGGCAGGATGGATGAGGAAGCCACACAGTCTGAATGGGAGCTATGGGGGATGGGAGCTATGGGGGCTGCCAGGAGACAAGGCGTCATGGAGACAGGTGATTCTCAGGAGGTCAGGGTTCAAGGTAAGGATGTAGGGAGTTCAGAGTGGATATGCTGTGTGTGGAGGCCATGAAGGGATCTGGTCCATGTACCAGAGTTAGAGACTGTGTGTGTGGCTTGTGGGAAAGCCGTTTTGTGCTGCTTCAGGGAACCACAACCTGGCAGGAGCAGCTGGCAGGATACTGACTGGAGAGGATAAGCTGAGAGGCCTTTTTGAAGAAACCAAGAACACAGGAAGTGTGAGAAGGGCTTGCCTTTAGAGAAGTCAAGCATGTCATGGGGAAGGTCTAAGTGGGGAGGCAAGAGCCTGCGTGGGGTAGTGGATGTGGGGGCGGGGCAGGAACGGATGGGGAGAAAGGGTGCTGACAGCTACAGATGAAAAACTTCCACATGTGTTTTCTCAGAGGCCAAGCGCGGGCTCGCTCCCCTTCTCATCCCCCCTCCCTTTCCTTTCCCATCTCTTTTCCTCTTACCCTTTTTATTTCTGCCTTCTTTTTGACATGGGTTCCCTCTGTAGCCCAGGCTAGCCCCAAACTCTCAGTTCACCTGCCTCTACCTCTCGTGCACTGGGATTACAGATGTGTGGCAGCACACCTGGCTGAGATTTGGATTCTGCTCCAGTCTGGCTTCATCAGAGCTGTGTGTTTTATTTAAATGCTATCTCTTGTAGCCAGCGTTACCACCAACTCACAGACTGCCATTCCCCAGCCCTTCTGAAAAGATCCAGAAATACCTGGGGCACCTGCGCCTCTTTATAGGCCACCTCCGTCTCAGGCACTTACAATCTCAGAAGACTGGTCTCAGAGGGCTGAGTAGAAGAAGCAAACACCAGTCATAAGGCCCTGTGGTGCTGAAAACAGTATCTCCACACTGAGCAGAACCCCTTCTCACGGCCCCCACCCACCTCTCTCTGGGGTTTAAAAGCCCTACAGATTTTCAGGAAGCTAAGTGAGACTGTTAGGTCTTGACTGACACCTGATGGAGCTGTGGACTTGTGGGAAGAAGAAACCTGTCACCGGGCAGGGGGTGGAGGGGGGCGACTCATCTCTTTGGCCTTGACCCTGATCTGCTGGCTGCCACATTTCCCCAGGAAGGCTGCTCTCCCCATCTCTTCCTTTTTCACTACACTTTAAGGAGTTTTGTCCCTGCTTTGTTGGAGGTGCTGTCCATTTCCTTATTCTGCTTACTGAGTTTTAAAAGGTTTTTCTAAATGTCAAATACAATTCTTTCACCAGGGAGTGGGGCAGTACCGCAGTAAGTAAAGAGTTTGCCCAACGAGCATGAGGACCCGAGTTCAAATTCCCAGCATCTGTGTGAAAAGTCAGGTGTGGGATGAGCTCTTGTCATCCCAGCTCTGGGAGGTGGTGGCTGGTGGATCCTTGGGGTTCACTGGCCTACCAGCCTTGCCTCCTTGGTGAATTCTGTGTCCTGAGAGACTCCGCCTCAAAAAGCAAAGTGGAGAGAGAGTTGTAGAGAAAGACATCTGGCATTTGCCTCTGGGGGTCACATGTGTAAAGATACACAAATCCACCACACACACAATTTCCACACACACACACAGCTTACACACACACACACCTTCCACAGACACAGGCATACATAGACATCCAGACACACACACACACACACACACTGACACACACACACACACACACCTTCACCAGATAAATGGCCTGCACTTACTTTCTCTGCAGCTTGACTTTCTGTTCTTTTAGGCAGAGTCTTTGAAGCACAGTTCTTGTTGTGAAGTCTCATTTATCAATCTGACAGTAGAAGGCGACATATTTTTTTTTTCCTGGAAATTTTATACCTTTGGTTTTAAAAGTAGGTCTGTGGTTTATTTTGAGTTACTTTGGTATGTGGTATGTAGTAAGGATCAAACAGAAGCTGATGTGCACACATGTGTGTTTGCATGTGCACACCCACGAGTGGGCATTCAGCTACCCGTCCCCAGAAGCACTTCTTGAAAAGCAGCGTCCTTTCTCCGACGTCCTGGTTTATGGCTGCCTTCATTACACTTGCCTCTGCTCTGTCCTTCTTGTCTATCTGCTTTAACCACAGCACCTCACGGTCCCAATGACGCAGCTTCTGGAGTCTTGACATCAGATAGCGTTGGGCCTCTGAGTTTTTTCTTCATTCCTGGTGGGCTAGTTTGGGTCATTTGTATTTTCCCTTAAAATAGAGTATGAGAAACCCTGGCAATCAGAGGACTGAGGTCAATTTCTACCTAGTGGTCTGCTGGGATTTTTTTTTTAATGAACTGGAGAGAACTGTTACATTAGCAAGACTGACCTGCCCCCTCCACTGCTACCATTTCTAAGAATCCAATCTATCTATCTACTAGGCCTACATACTGTAGTTGGCTGTGTGCTCTTATACTAGGTGTATATTCTATAAGATAAGTCAACTTTAAAAATAGCATGGGGTCTAATCTTTAGGGAGATGGCTTGGTGGGCAGGCACTCTTGCTACTCTGAGGACCTGAGGTCCAGTCCTCAGAACCCACATAAACAGCTGGGATTGACTGCACATGCTTTAACTACAGCATTGGGGCCAGAGACAGCAGATTCCAGTGCATGTCACTGCCCGGCCAGTCTAGCCCAGAATGATGAGTTTCAGGTTTAGTCAGAGGGACGGTCTCAAGGGAATAAGGTAGAGGGTACTAGAGGAGGACACCCAAAGTCTTCTTTGTCCTCCACATGAGTGTGCACATGTGTGAGTAGATGGCATGTACACACAAATACACACATGCACACACATGTACCACATACATACCTCTGTACATATGCATACACACAGGCATACACATGCCATAATGCACTCACATACTTGCATCCACTACATACTATATACATACACAAATCCATTACACACATATGAATATACATACATGTGCACATCATGTATATAAACACAGACACACAGATGCACATGCACACACATACCACACACATACACACTACACAACACATACCACACACATACACCTTACAGACATCACACAACATATACCACAGCCACATCACACACGCACATCAAGCACCCCCCACAGATGCACATGCACACCACACACACACACACACACACACACACACACACACACACCCCACAATTTTTGGATGGAAAGAATCTGCGGGAAGCTGGCTACACTTAAGAAGAGGGGCTACCCAGAGTTTAACCTTGACTGTTATAAAAACCTCATCTCATGGGCGTATCTGTTCTGTCTCCTCTCCTCAGAGCACCTTGGTCCCTTTGTTTGACTCCCTGTCCTTTTCTAGGGTATGCCTGTAGCCAAACTCACCTTGACTGAAGCTGACTATCTGTGTGTATGGCTTTTGCTGTGTGTGGCGAGAGAGCACTCTGGGGACACTCTGAAACACAGCAAGTGTAGTGACATTAAGCCATCTGTCTGTCAGCACTGGCTTCAGGACAAGCCCCCGTGCACACATACCCTGGCATCTACACACACCCTAGCATCTGCTTTTTTCTGTTCCCTCATGGGGTGCCAGGGAAGGGACCCAAGACCATGTGTATAGAGGGCAAGCGCTCTTCCATGGACATCATGACAGCCTGAATACTTTAGATCTCTGGTCACTTATGGCGCCCTATACAATCAAGAGCTAGGTAAATAGTTCTCAGACTGTTTATGTTGTGGAATGACAGTAACATTGGGACCAGGACCATGTCACATACACATTCTCTAACTGTTGAGTTTATGATCATACAATTACCCAGTTTTCTCCTCTGCCTTCATCTAGAGTGTGCTGTTGGTGTGCACCATTGTAATTTAGCCCTGCTTTCTTACCAGACACCAGTCTTGGGCGTTTCTCTTTGTATCAGCAGAGTTTTACTCAGGTTGGCCAAGAATGGTGTCAGTATTGTTTGCAAGTGTGTGCCATGCAACAGCACAGTAAGGCATGCTGAAGGGAGGAGGTGATTTTCTATGCATGATATGTCAGTACCACACAGTTACACAGAGTCCCTGGACCCAGAGATGGAACATGTACACATGCCTTCTCCCAGGAGATCAGGGTCGGATTGACGGTAGAGCAGTTAGAGCATTGGCATGAGGTTTTTGGAAGGCAAAGGGCGCGAAGGCTGCAAGCAAGGACTGCATCCCACAACATCTGCTTCCCCTGACCGTGGTGAAGGAGGCTCTGATTTTCTTTACAGGCAGGAACCGTGCAGTGTGGCAACACGATTTACTGGACTGGTCACAGGATGTGATATAACTGATTCTAACACTTGAGTGTTGTCTGTCCAGAAGGAATACCCACAATGGCAGAGGCCTCTTGGGGAGGTAGCCTACAGGGCGCCATGCACCATAGTGTGGCAGTGAGTGCTGGGGCTGGAGACTTGTTGGTTGTAGACAGGAGAGCCTCATCTTCCCATAGCCCAATTCAGAGAAGTCATTTGGAGACTCCCCCTTTCTCATCCTGGTGTCAAACTGTCAGCCAAATTCAACTTTCCTTTCTATATTGCTTACCTCAGGCATTTTGTCATAGTAATGAGAGAAAACAGTGAATCCAAGCAGCAAATGCGGTAGGTCCTATTGTTCTCTTGTCTAGACAGGCCTGTGATAGAGTAGATCGATCAGTTTGGCTCAGCGACAGACCTAGCAGCATGGATGATGACAGCATACAGCGATTATTGACACCCAGTACAATAACTTGTGTGGCTGTGGTCTTTCTCCAGCCCTGGCCACACTCTGTGAGCCACTTAACACTCGGTCAGGACACTTCCTGCTCTCAGCTGCGACAAGGACTCTATTGTTTATAACTGAACCCTGACCGATACACTGAGTGACACACGATTTCTTAACATGAAACCATCTTTGCATTTCTGGACCGGATTCGGCTTGGTCATAGTGTCTTCTCTGCACAGCACACTGAGGAAGGCTGTGGACTAGCACAGATGAAGATCTTAGGGCTTCTTTCTTATGTTGGGAGGACATAGGAAGCTCTGGCTTCACCTTACAGGCTCATCGCAGCAATCTGCTGCCTTGAAAGAGGGGCCCTGGAGAATTTCCATCTTTGCTGTGGAAAAACTCGCGTTATTGCTTTTTAATTAGAAATGAATAATTAGAAATTATTTTTTCTTTGAGAAATTGCCGTGATTTCCCATATATATGGAAGGCAGGTATCTTGTAAATCTCATCCTCTGCTCCCGCCCCCACCACCCCGTGGCTATTGAGTTATTCGGGTTTTCTGTTTCTTTTGATTGTCAGTATTTCAAGCTGCACTTACCAAAATCCAACTACATTCTAGAGTGCTCCTTCTCAGTCCAATGACAGACTCTGCTCAGTGGCATAGATGTGAACAGTTAACCGTCTCCCCAGCTTTGCTCATCTTTCCTCCGACAGTGAGTACCCAGGGTTTGTTGTTAATCTAATCTGATTTTATTTTTATTTTAGGCAAATAAATAATCTCACCTTTACTGCATATCAGATACATTTGGACATGATTTTATCTTGTATTTATTGTTTGTTCAGGAATATTTCTTTGGGGTTGGGAAGATGGCTCAGTGGATAAAGGGGTTGTTTTGCAAGCATGTAGACTAATGTAAAAAAAAATTCAGACATGGGAACATATACCTATAACCCTAACACTGGGCAGGTGTGGAGACAGGGTGTTCCTGGGGCTTGATGGCAGCCCGTCTAACAAACTCTAGAGTCAGTGAGAGACACAGCTCAAAATGTTAAAGTAAAGAGTGACGGGGGGGGGGNGGGGACATCTGAAGTCAACCTCTGGTCTCTGCACACACCTACACACACAGGTGCTCACACAGGTACATACACACACAGACACACACACACATACATACACACTCCTCTTTTTACAAATACCCCTACCTTCAGTCATTTGGCAAGTGGTCTCAATTTTATTTTACTTTCTCTTTGATAATTGTGCTGGTTGATTTTAACTGTCAAACTTGACACAACCTAGACTCACCTAGGGATGACCTAGATGAAGAATCAGTCATCTAGATCGGGTTTGTCTGAGCTCTGTATGACTTGGGTTTTTATTTTTATATAAGATTTTATATAATAAAGTTTATAAAAAAAAAGGAAGACCTAGCCCATTGTGGGTAGCAGGGAGACCTGAATTGTGTAAGAAAGCAAAAGTTAGCCGAGAGCAATCAGGCAGGCCTCTCTGTCCTGTGGATGTCAGATGTGAGTAACTTCTAGACTTCCTGCCTTGACTTCCCAGAAATGATAGGATGCAGACTGGAGCTGGTAGCTGAATAAACTTCTTTCTCCCCATGTTCATTTTGGCCAGGGTATTTTGTTACAGCAAAAGAGAGGAAGCTAGAACAACGACTTAGAGGGAATTTTTTTTTACTTTAGTCATCTTAATACATGTAAATTTCTCTTAAGAATGATACATAGTCTTAGCAATGAAAACAGCAGAGCTGATCCCCACTAAAACCCACGAGATGTACAGAATGTGGAGACATTTTGAAAATGTGAATATTAATCAAGTTATCTTGTAAGCCTTGTATGTTAAAAATTCAACATTTTGCTTTAAATTGTGTGTGAATTTGAATGTGTATATATTTGATTTAAGTGCATATGTATACAGAAGTGTGTGTATGTGCGTGCATGTGCACAAAGTGAGCAGAGGCCAGAAGTCAGCCTCATGTGTCTTCCACCTTCATTTTGTTAGCAGGTCCCCCCCACCCTCCGGGAACTAGTACTTGCCATATAGGCTGGTTGGCCAGCCAACCCCAAGAGACTCATCCATTTCTACCTTCCATGCTAGAATTACAAATGTGCCCCACTGTGCTAGCTTGGATAGTATGTGGGTTCTGGGGCTCAAATTGAGGCCCTCACACTTATGTGGCAAGCGCTTCACAGTCCATGTGGAGAGCACAGTTCTATGCAGCCACCAACAAAAGAGTGGGGCTGTGAGGTAGGGAAACTGCCACCAGACCCAAAAAAAAAAAAACAGACAGAAGGAAGAGAAAAGAGAAAAGAAGATAAGGTGGTGGGATCTGTCTTCTGGTTCCATTCTCTCTAGAAAAAAAGAAAGCATTCTCTCTAGAAAAAAAGAAAGGAAGGAAGGAAGGAAGGAAAAGTAAAAGAAAAAAGATCCATGGGTGTAGTAGCTTCCAGAAGAGTGGACTATAGTTCTCTTTGGGTCCCCAGGGGTCCTTTCCATAAAGGTGGGAAATGGTAAGTTAAAGGGCTGGGTCTGTGCACCATGTTCCTGTCCTGAGAGAGAGCAGAGGCTACTCCCCCTCCCCACGTCCCTGTGCCCTAAGTGCATGCCTCCTGAGTGAGCTGCAGCCAGACCTGCTGTGGGTGTCTGACAAAGGGCCTGTGACCCAGGGACATGTGTACATTCTGATGCATGCTTTAATGTCCACACACAGGAGTTTCCCCTCATCCACAACCTCACTTTCATCCCCATAGTCACCCCAGTTCCAAAGCACAATGTAGCACAATGGCACATTTTGACAGACCCAGAAAGACATCAGGTATATTACAGTGCAGCATTAGAACTATTCTTTAGTACTAGTTACTGCTGGTCTCTTACTGTGTCTTCTGTTCTTGTGAAAACAGTCAATGACCAAGGCAACCTAGAAAAGCATTTCATTAGGCTAATGGTTTCAGAGGGTTAGAGTCCATGAGGGCAGAACAAAGGCATGGTGGCTGCAACGCTGAGAGCTCCCTTGATGCCCGAGGGGAGGAAGAGAACATAGTGGGAGTGGCTCCAGTCTTTTGAAACCTCAGAGCACACCTCCAGCAACACCCCTTCTCCAAGAAGGTCACACCTCCTCATCCTTCCCAAATAGTTCCACTAACTGGATACCAAGTATTCAAATAAAGGAGCCTCTGGGGGCCAGTCTCATTCAAACCACCACACTATGCCAGATCTTTAAATGAAACCTCACTACATGCATGTATACATAACAAAAAGAAAGAACCAATAATATTGATGTTTATATTGTCTGCTGGGGGTTTTGAAACATGTTCTCTGCAGAAGAGGTATGTGTAGGGTTGCTACTGGGGTATTTGTGACTTTGAAATTTTTTTTGAGACAAAGTCTCACAATATATTCTGGAATGGCCTCAATTTTGTGGTGATCCACCTGCCTTTAGTCTCCTTAGTGTTGAAATTATAGGTGTGAGCCACCATGCCTGGCTGTGGTTACTTATATTTTGAGGTTTTAAAAATTATTATTAGTGCATTGTGTGTTTATGTGCATGTGTGTGTGTGCACGTGCGCGTGTACATGCATAAGTACAGGCACAAATGTGCTATGGTACACATGTGGAGGACAGAGAACGACTTTGGGAGTCAGTTCTGTCTTCCCACCATGGGTTCTGAGGATGGAACTCAGGCTGACAGGTTTGGTGGCAAAGGCTTGCTTTTGCCTGCTGAGCCACATCATCAGTCCAAGACTGTTATTGTTTTATTGGTATTGATTTCTAATTTTGTAATTTCTGTCTTATGAACAGAGAATATGGCATTGGATATAAATTATGATGGGGGACTTCTTTTGGGTCTGAGGACATAGTGTACTTTAGAATATTTCTGTGTATCTATCGATTCTCTGTCAGTCATCCATTCATCCACCCATCTAGTCATCAAAGGTGCAATGATCTACTTACTGCAATCTAGCTCTTCCCTTGGCCCCAGCACTAGAGTTACAGGAGGTTATAGGCAAGCTGACTTTTTCATGGGGGCTGAAATTTGAACTCAGGTCCTTGTGCTTGTACCCCAAGCACTCTTACCCACTGAGCTATCTCTCCAGGCTCAACCCTAAAGTTTTGGTCACTTCCATGCTTCCAGATGTCAGTCAGTCCAGGGCCTGGCTCATGCTTTTGCTGTGCAGCCCCTCGCTGGCCTCTCTTCCACAGCCCTTTCCCTCCACTGGGAACTGAAGCGGTGGACGGATATCTGCATGCTCAGCAGTGCTACAACAGGAAATGGAAGTGGCATGTGGGAACCCCAGCTGGAGCCATCCTGGAGGCCAGCCCACATGTGTCCTGGGTTGCGAAAACGTTCCCACAGAGTGACTTTGTTTGCCTTTAGCTGGGGGGCCCTGGGTTTCACCCATCCAAGGCAAGTTTTTACATTTATTTCTTGGCTCCAGACTCCCTGAACCACATTAGCACTGCGAAACTGGAACTCTTGCATGCATGCGGCGCAGCTCCAGGCTTTGATTTCTCATGGGAAACCTTCTTGCCGTTCAGAACCCCCAGGCGGATGACAATATTGCTTGACACATCCCTGGATAGGATGCTGTATTCTCTCAGGGCCTTCTAAGGACAGATGGCTGTTGGGAGGCCCCAGAGCCTCCCTGCTGGCTGCTGCATCTTAGTTCTCACCGTGACTCTGTCCAGACCATTTTCCTTTACCCCTGGTGGCCTGGCACAGAAGAGAATGGACTTTGTCCCTCTTTAGTCTCTGTTTCATCTGTGGCACCTTGGTCCTTCCTCTTTCTTTTCTAACCCTGGCAGAGGTTATTAAGGTATAATCACATCCAGTTTTTGTCTGCCCATCCCCACTTCTTACCAAGTCCATCCGTCTGTTCTGGGTTCTTCCCCGTCTACAGCAGGCTTGCTTGGTGTTCATGATAGTGGGGAGGGGGGATCGCATCTTTTTGCTCAGCTGCTTCCTCCGCAGGCTAATTTGCTTCCCCTGTGACATTTGAACACATAAGCAGGGGAGAACCTCTCCTGCCTCCTTAGGAGGAGATCCTGCGCCTTGTGCACATATGTGTGTGTGTGCTGTCTTGAATCCTGGTCACTCACCACTGCCTCAGGCACCTACTTTCTCTTCTGTCTTCCCATTCTGTCCCAGGTCCCAGTCTGCCAGTGATCTTGCCCTCTCTTATCTAGGTCTGTTTTCCGGAAAGGAAGCTGTTTTCAAAGACATTGGTACCAGTCAGGGCCAGGGTGTCTGGGATAAGCAGAGGTGTTGTGTCAGCAGGCACAGGTGGACACGGACAGCAGGGCAATGATCCCACCCCACATTTCTTCCCAAGGCTTTGAACACAGAAGCCATGCCTTTCTTTCCCACGTGGGTGGTTTCTTCTGACATTTCATATCTGATGAGGTCAGGCAGGCAGGATCAGGCCCTTCTTTAGTGCCACTGTTGCACTGCCACATCTTCCTATTTTAAGTCCCTCTGAATCTCAGAAGGCAGAGGAGTCCCTTTTATCCCTCTGCCAGGGGTTTTACACCTTATTAGCCACTATTATATACTCACTAGAGACATCTCGTCCCCTCCTCTCCTTCCCCTCCTCCTACCACAGGATCAGGCCTTCCTAGGAGCCCCAACGTTACCACCTAGGCCTTCTGAAATTCCTGCTGCAGCTGAGCAGGGGTTCCCCTCTGTTGTCCCGACAACTCCTCAAGGTCCAATGCTAAGACACACATGGTTCTATTTCAGCTGTGGGGCCTCGTTCAGCCTCGCCCCTCTGTGGTCCGAGCCACCGTTCACAGTGCCTGAAAGTGGCATATATGCTAGAGGTTGAGAAAAGTCATTATCAACTTTACCCACTGTGAACCCTGGGAATCCCAGTGTTGACTGACCTGGTCAGACAAGCCTGCAGTGCAATAGTGGCATGAATATTACTGGAGTAACCAATTATTTTTATGATTGAAGTTAGGGACAACCCCACAAGGAAAAAAGAGAGAAAAACCTCATGCCTGATATGGTTAACTGGGCCTAGAACCCATAACTGTCTTGGTCATAAGCCCTTGAGGAAAATCTACAACTATTATTCTTCTGAGTGGGCATAGTGTTTAACGGTCCCCTAAGTATTTATCTGTATACCCATAGTGTAGTGCATTTCTCAACCCTCCATCCTAGAAGCTTCTTTTTGCAGTCATTGGTGATGACTACAGAGACCTAGAACTGGTCAGTGTTCTGCCAATAAGAGACAGAGGAGTTCTCAGCTCTAAATGGTGCATCAGCCCTTCTATCTCCACTTAGGGCATGGCCTGATTGGGAGGGGACACTCTGGAATTCCACATCACCTCTTCCATTCTAACAATAGTATACAGGGTTTCTCCTAAGTAGGTGCCACCTAGTAGTCAAGGCAACCTTCAGAGGATGCAGATTCTACCTGGACCACATGTCAGCTGTGATCAGCTGTGTCTGTTTCTGTGGAGTTGGCTGGGGCTGATAGCAAACTTGTCATGGATACATGGTCAATTGTCTTCTGACCTGGTAACCATCAGTGACTATTCACCAAACCTGGACTTCTGGAAAGGGCAACCGTACCTTGCAACAGTGACTAGACCCTGAAATCAAAGCTGGAGGCAAACATGTCAGTCCCACCTGTGATGTGGTAGGTTTGCTCTGATATCCCATAGTCCTTTCTGCTCAGAGGACTGCATGGATAAATGGTGATTCCCTGAGGATCACAGGGTACCAGGGAGGGAGGGAGATGGATGCAGGTATCAGACAATGCACCAGGCTTCAGAGCCATGCTCATTAATGTCCCTGAAGAAGACACATCCCCTTGCAGACAGGCACCAGGACACCCGCTGCATTGGACCAGGAGCCCCCACAGTTCACATCTCCATTTCTGGGCTGCACTTGGTAAGTTCTCAGTAAAAATGTGCTCGTTTGGTTTAGGCAGATGACTTAGTCAGTGCAACGCTTGGCATGCAAGGAAGAGAGCTGGGCATGGTGGCACTCCTTTATAATCCCAGTGCCTGGAAGGCAGGGACGGACAGATCCCTGTGGAGCTGAATTGGTGAGCCCTGGGCCAGTGAGAAAACTTGTCTCAGAAAAGCAAGGTGAATGACTGACTCTGGGACTCTCACCTATCAATCTGCTGTGACTTTTTCAGCGGCCAGAGGAGTGTTCTGCCTCCTTGGGGTTTAGGATAGTTATGGCTGAGCCAATGGGCTGCCCAGCTCAGCACTCATCTGTCTGTTTTCTGGAATTGTAACATAATGCCTGGAACCAGACAATTTATGAAGAATAGAGCTTCAGGATATGGAGGCTAGGATTCAGGAGCAGTGCCAATGTCTGATGAACACTGAGAGAGTACCACGTGGTGGAGGCTGCCCCAGGGTCTCCCAGCAGCAGATCCAGGGACACACATGATGCAGGGAATGCTGGAGAAGTCATTTTGCAGAGATGCCAGGGTGCAGTTGGAAGCCAGGAAGTCTGTTAGCCCTTGAGGGCCACTAGACAGGCATCAGTGTGGACACCCTGTTGTGGGCAATTGGTACTAGACTATAAGCTTGTCTGCCAGTGTAGGTGCTGGACTGCAGAGTGAACGCTGGTGAGGAGAGCATCGACAGTCTGATATTAGTGTTCTCAGTGCACTGCCCCCATGGGTTCCCAGCAGCTTTGGAGAGGCAGCTCCTCCTCTCCAGACTGGTTAAGGTCATGGAGCGGTACTTCTTATCACCAAATATTTAAACAGAGTTTAAGAGAATTAAAGGCCATTTCTTCATCTCTGACTGTCCAGGATCCAAGGTTCCTGCTCTGCCAGGAGGAGCTATTCTGTGGAAATGTTTTTCCTTCTCTTAGTTCCTGGAGTTGAGTTGCAGGGGGTTGGGGGTGGGGTGTCTGTTTAAGACACAGCTGTTTATCGCCAGGCTCTTCTGGAAACCCTCTTCAAGGGAGTGGCACGTTCTACTGTTATTGCTTAAAAATGTAGAAATATAGCAGCATTATTACCGTCTCCTATTATTCATAAGGAGATAATGGCAATTCTATGCTTCAGTGCGTGCTTTTTTAAAATCTGTATCAATGTTCATCACCACTATGAGCTCAGACACCCCATCCCCATGGGGACACCCTCATTTCCTCACAGGCCTCTCTCCAGTCCGGCAAAGCAATCATGCTCACTCTTTTGAATGTGTGAGGAAAATAGTCAACAACATTTTACGGGGACAGTATCATCTGGGAAAAGTTGGAGGAGCTGCCACTGTTGTCCTGTGATGGCGTGAGGTCCCCAGAAGCCTCTGCTAGTGAGGGGCATGGAGGAATTCTTCTGACAGTGACTCTACAGTACCAGTTTGTTTGAGAGACACAGCAGCAAAACATCACGTACATGCCTAGGGACCATGGCAACCTCCTACACGGAGGGGTTCCTGCTGCCTTCAGGATGCTGCAACCACGTGTTCTGACCTAGGGATGCTGGTCTGTTCCCATGGCATACCATATGGTAATACCACACCATGCCATGCCATACCATACCATACCATGCCATACCATACCACACCACCATACTGTAACACCACACCATGCCATACCATACCATGCCATACCATACCATACTGTAATACCACACCATGCCATGCCATACCGTACCATACTACAATACCACACCATGCCATGCCATATCATACCATACTGTAATATCACACCATGCCATGCCATGCCATACCATACCATACCATACCATACCATACCATACATACCATACCATGCTATACTGTAATATCACGCCATGCCATGCCATACGATATGATAGGATATGATACCATACCATGCCATACCATGCCGTAGTCTGGGGATGACTATGGTGGGGGGGGATCTGGGAGATGTGTCTGGCACATGAATGCAGGTGTGGGGTTCTGAGAAAAGAAATGAATAATTTGAAGAGGCACCTCACCAGGAGTTGCCTCCTAATCCTGATGACACCATGGCTTGTGGCTCTCTCTCAGGAGTCAGGTTTTCTTTGAGGGTATGCAGTTAAGAAGAAAGCATCCATTTGTTTTTCCCTGAGAAACCGGCACCAATGTGAGCATGAACAGATCACAACAGTGAAGCTGGCTAAAGAGAAGAGAATATGGGCCCTAGTCTTCCACTTGGCCTCAGGGGATCCTAAGAAGTTATTAAGGAAGAGGAGGTGGCAGTTGTTCTCCCGGGGAGGTGTCTGGTTCCCTCCTGTGTCCCCTTCCCCAGGTCATCATGGTTTAGAATCCTTGTAGCTTGCCTTTACCTGGGGAAAGGGAATGAAGTCATGTGTATAATGTGTTGGGATGACATGTCTTCCTGAATGTGTACACTAGAACCCTGGCCTCTGCGTGGGACGGTCATTGGTCACCATACAGCAGCATAAGTGACAGTTTCAAGAGATGCTGCCTTACACATACCGGAGTATGGCTCCTGAGCCTGTGTCCAGCAAGGCCCATCAGCCCTGACCTTGTCACATAGGGCCAACCTAGAACCCACAGAAGAGGCAAGTAGCATTTATCATTAGACCTCCATCCTTGGGTAATCAGGTGAGAATTTCTTTTCTCCAGAGTCCTTCTCCTCCATAGATAGCATGCAAGGAGAGGTAGACTGCATCAGTGTCCCTAGTGGATTCCTGAAGCCCCGAGAGGGATTCGGGGAGATAAGACAAGCCTCTTCGCCATCGTGCGGTGAGGGAAACAGATGTCAATCCTTGAGAACAGCAGATGCACAAATAGGGTTGAGAGTGCAGGGACCAGCCTGCAGGACGCACATAGTACAGTGAAACAGGCTGCAGAACATATGCTTGCTGTGGTCCAGGAGAGGTAAAGAAGGCAGCTAGGAAACACTGTGGTGATGCAGCTTGAGCAGCCACAATTGTCAAAAGCAAAAGGAAAGTATTGGAGTGAAGGGAACAGCCCAAGCAGAGCCTTTAAGTGTGGAAGAAACTGTATGTCCAGGCCAAGGAAGGATGAGGTGTAGCACAGACAGCAGGAGAAAAGATGGAAAGGGGAGGGTGCTGGTGGGTGGGCTGGAGAAGGGTGCTGGTGGGTGGGCTGGAGAAGGGGAGGCCAGGGAGACAGAAGATGCTTATAGGGTAAGGGTGAGGAGAGAAGCTGGGGAGAGGGAGGGCACTCATGGGATAGGAGGGGAGCTGGGAAGAGGGAGGGCACTCATGGGATGGGAGGGGAGCTGGGGAGAGAGAGGGTACTCATGGGATAGGAGGGGAGCTGGGAAGATGGTGGCTGCTCAAGGAACTGGTGGGGCCCTGGAAACTCACTCAAAGGGTAAGGTTTGAGGCAAGGAGGCAGCTGAGTGTGGGGAAGCCAGTTGGGTCTGAGGACGGCAGTGTAGGTTGGTTGGGGTGACAGGGAATCAAGAACAGGGAGCAGGTGGAAGCTGCAGTTGGGGGAGCAAAGAAAGGGTGGCTGACCATTTGGCAGAAGGGGATGGAATGGATGACCATGTAGGAGGGATCTTGCAAAGGGACCCTGCATTCCTCTAGGTTGGAGTTTCTGGCATGTCTGACGGCCATAGGTCATTGTGTTTGAGAACAGTGCCTGTGGTCACCATGACATTAACAGGTCCTGTAAAGCTATTTTAGCTATGGGAACAGGGGCTTCCTCTGGGGTTCTGAGAGGTAGAAACTCAGAAGTGTTTAACTCCTAAGATGGAAGCCATCCATTCGGAGCGGGACAAGGTCAAATAGAGGGATGGGAAATAATATGGCCCAATAATGTCATCATTATGGCTTCTGTCTAATGTCCATTTTGAAGTAGTAACAGGCAGGCATTTCTTTTCCATTTAACTGCTCTGGAAACATCTATTTTAAGGAAGACTTTCAAAGTTCCAAGTCCAGGGAAATCTGGTCATTGCTTAATCCATGCAGCAGGTGCAGCCTTAGCAGTGTGTAAGAGACACACTGTTTCCATGGTGCACAGCCAGCATAGCTGGGATCCACTGAAGGACAGCGGACCTCAGAGCCTCTCCCAGGCCTTTCTTGATCTTCACTCTGTATGTGGAGATTTCGGTTGCCAGGGGGTAAAATCCTTACTTCTAACTCCACCAGGAGTCTTGAGTGTTTCCAAGGAAAAGTGACTTCCAATAAAGGTGAACACTTATTTAAACCATTTCCATCTAGTTTGATATTTAGTTCAGTGTCAGCTGAATAAGGCCACAAAACCCCAGGCATGTTCATGCCCTCATCCCTAGAGCCTGTGACGATGCCACTTGACATACAAAACTTCCATGGCAGGTGGAGTTAATGTAAGGATCCTGACCTAGCAGTTGAAGAGAAGGCTCAGTCAATAAAGTGTGGTGTGAACATGAGGTCTCAACTTCAGTCCTCACCACCCATGTAAAAAGCTGAGTGTGCTCGCACAAGCTAATCGTCCCAGCCTTGGGGAGGCCAAGATTTTGGATCTCTGGGGCTTACTGGCCAGCCAGCCTAGCTGAATATTGAACTTCAGGTTCAGTAAGAGAGTCTGTCTCAAAAACAAGGCAATCAGCTCCTGAGTAAGAGCATTCGGGGCTGACTATGGTCTCCACATGTATGTAGAAGTGTGATGCCCCCACAGGAGCATGCACACACATTCCCATACAGAAGAGTGACGCCCCCACAGGAGCATGCACACACATTCCCATACAGAAGTGTGATGCCCCCAAAGGAGCATGCGTACACTCCCACAGACACTGCCCTTCCCTCCCAAAGGATCCTGTTCCAAATCATCTGGGTGAATTCAATACATCATCTGGGCCCTTATAAGAAAGAGACAGGAGCACCAGTGTTAAGGTCAGGAGACGATAAATAAATAAATAAAAATAAAAAAATTAAAAAAACAAGTAAGCAAGCAAACACGTCAATGGGAGCAGAGGACAGGCTGGTGCCCCTTGAAGATGGAGGAAAAGGTGAGCCACCAGACAAAAACTGAGAGCTCTCCAGAAGAGGCAAAGGTGGGAAGCAGCCTCCACTGCAGCCTCCAGAGGGGTGAAGACCTCAGCATCTTGGATCTAGAATAGGAACTAGGACTTCTGGCTTCTGGAACTTTAAGATAATACATTCTGGATGGGGCAATGGCTCATAGGGAGGAGAGCTTGATGCTCAAGTGTGAGAATCTGAACTCAAACCTCTAGAGCCCACTTAAAAAGCATGGCATGGCTGCACATGTCTGGAACCCCAGAGCTGTGGAGGGCATAGTAAGCATGAGGCCAACCTGAGCTACCAAAAGACCTTAAAAGAAAGACATATAAGACCGAACATATGAAACACAGTGAGCAGATTTTAGTTGGACTTTCTCTGGGTCGTCAGCTCACAACTTAAGACACAGAGACTAATTATTAATTAAGTAAATTTGCCCTTAACTTAGGCTTTTTCCCAACTAGCTCATAACTTAAATTAACCTGTTTTTAGTTAATCTATGTTCTGCCATGTGGTTCCATTACCTCTCCTCCGTACTGTACATCCGACTACTTCAGTGTCTTGCTGGCTTCTCTTGCACACCTAGTTTCATCCAGAGTTCCTCTCTTTGCCCGGAAGTCCCTCCTATTCTGCCTAGCTATTGGCTATTCAGCTCCTTATTAAACCAATCACAGTGACACATCTTCACACAGTGTATGCAAATATTCCACAACAATCAAGCAAGTGACATGCAGAAGTAGAACTTGGCCTGTAGTTCCTGGGGCCTGCAATGCTACATCCCCTTTCTTTGTGGAGCAGTCAAAACTTGGTTAGTTACTGGAACACTTTTTTGTCTTTGTTTCCAACTCAGGACTACTCAGAAAAAGTCAAACACACAGGCACACACACAGAGATACACACACACACACACACACACGAGTGCTACCTTTCTGGCCATCTGCCCCACCTTCCCCAGGCCTGCAACCTCCCTCCATAGCTTACTTTTGATCAGACTTACCTACCCCTCCTGTGTTTGAATGTTATACCTGCTTCTGCTGCCATCTTGGGCTTCTGTTGTGATAATCGTTGTCTAAGATTACCATCAGCCTACCTAGAGATGACCTGGACCTCATCACTCCAGCATGGAGGTGATGTAGCTCTATTCAGTGAAGGCAAAATGGCCAGCTTGGGCAAAGGGAGCAACAGACAGTAGTGTGTGATACAGGCTCACTTGGCTCAGAAACCGAGGGCTGCTGTGGCATCCGCCTCGCCCTCTGCAGCCTCTAGGAGCCTGACACAAAGGTACAGTAGCTCTGGGTAGATCGGACTCCCTGGGCCCCTGGGTAGAAGCAATCCACCTGCCAATCAGGAGCAATCTTGACTATTTTTGTAAGTTCAAAGTAAACTAATAACAGACCTGGCTAGCTAGAAGGACTTGGGGCCTTATCTGTTACAGCAGCTTCTGTGACCCAGACTAACACTGCAGTGCCACACAAATAAAGACAGAAAGCAGACAATAGAGCTAAGAGCTGCATAGATAGCAGGGGTGCCAAGCAGTGGCTGAAACTTCTTGAAGGAAGTCAAATGGAACTGATGGGAGGTACAGGGGGCAGGCAAGTCATGGGAAAAGACAGCTGGAGCAGGGGAGACATAAGCAGGGATCTAATCAGTGAGGGGAGGGGGCGTCAGGAGCAGAAAGGAAGGCTCAGAGTGAACCTGGAGCTGGGGAGGAGCTGGCAGTGTTCTGTCTCAGAGGCCTGAGAGGGGACTGTAAGAGGCAGAAAGGATACATGGCAGGCCTTGGAACTAGAGAAGAGCAGGTAGTGGTCCAGCCCAGGCCTGGGTAGCATGCATTTTAAAGCTGATTTTGTTCAAAATGCAATGAGAACCCAAAGGATACGGTATGGTGATGGAGGGGCAGTGTTTGCGGAGGATGAATTAGATGCAGGTTGGACATGCCTGGAGCAGACAACAGGAAAGAGAAAGAGGCAGCCCTGTCCAGAGATCAGACGTGGAGGACCAGACAGCAGCTGCTGCGACTCCACAGGGGGCTGGAAGGGTGGGCCATCCTCAAGCAGCAAATGAATTGGAGGAGTTACTGGCATGTCTTAGGGGACCACAACTGTCAGCATTTGCTTTCCTGCAGTTAAAACACCATCTCCAAAGCCCACCTGGCACAGCTGCCTGCTGCTCTGCTTTGAGAATTAGCAAATGAGTGTCTACAAAACACCACTGCCTACCCTCTGAATGAATAGGTGGATTTGAATTTTATTGGGTTTGCAGAGGTAAAGCATTTCATCAGAAAATGATTTGGGTTTTGCAGGTGGTTAGAAATTGTAAAACTGTGCAAACTCTTTATCTGATGTGGCCGTGTTGCACACACATTTGAGTCACATTACTGTGAGAGCAGTGTTGATGTGGAGGACATGGATGTATTGCTTGTAAAAGGAATAGTGCACTTGTGTGCTGTCGACAGACACACCCGAGGGTCCTGTGAGTGCTGCTGGGGATCTATACAACTGTTCCCCTTTGGTCACTATGTTTGGAGGGGACAGGATGCGACTGAGCAGTGTGTTTCTCTGGGTTGGCCTGGCCTCTGACCTACCACACATTGTAAGGGGGCCACTTCTGGGAAGGAGCTGTGATCCTTGGCATTGGCTGTGCTTGGTTATGACTTAGGGAGTGTCCTGGATCACTTTAATTGTCAACTTGACACAGCCTAAGTCATCCCAGAGGAAAGCCTCAGCTGAAGAATCCCTAGGTCACATTGACCTGTGAGTGCATCTGTGCAGCATTGTATTGCTTATTAACCAATGTAGGAGGGTCCAGTCCACTGTGGGTGGCACCGGTTCCTAGGCAGGTAGGCTTGGGTCATAGAAGAAACCTAGTTAAGTATGTGCTTTTGAGCCCAGCAAGCAGTGTCCCTCCATGGCTCCTGCCTCCAGGTTCCTGCCTTGAGTCACTTCCCTCAGTGATGTT
>LOJH01005497.1:0-14360 GCA_001685095.1 Ellobius talpinus | reverse complement strand
TGGAAGAGCAAGCAATGCTCTTAACCACTGAGCCATCTCTCCAGCCCCCACCAATTGCTTTTAAAAATAAGTAAAGATTTAAAATATTACCAAAGGTTTAACTAATGATGATTAAACATTCTCATGAAAAAACATCTTTAACTATCAACAGATCTTTCACCACAAAGCAATGTGTATTTTAAACAATCAAAAACAAACCCAAGAAAATAGAAATTAAGTTATTTGAGTCAATTTTATGATCATGCTGTTATTAAAGGATCCAAGAAAGAAAAATTTGTGCTAAAAAAACAGCTCCCCCTTCTCTCTCTCTCTCTCTCTCTCTCACACACACACACACAGACACACAAACACACACACATGCTCTCTCTCTCCATAAAAGTAGTGAGTGTTGTATAATTAAATAAAACAAATAAATAAAATAATGCAATTCTCTGCAACTGTATTGTAATATTATTTTTCTGCAAGTATCCCATATGTACCTGTGCATTCCCCTCTAGATTATTCCTGCAATAGACAACACTTGCCCCTCTTTAAGAAAAGGATGCTGGAGCAGGATAGTAAAATGTAAATGCAATGAATGCAATGTTCCCATCTGAACCACTGCTTCTGTCTCCCTCTTTTCAAGGTGATCAGGACTACTGTTGCTCTGTCACCCCAGGTCCTGCTTAAGATAACTTAGAGAACTTTCAGCCTCACTGTGATGTTTATCATGTATGGAAATAAAAAGAGTGACATCAATTCTTTCTTATAACAAACATTATTGTAAATTAAGGCTAAGCCATGGAGATGGATCAGTGGACAAAGTACTTGTTGTACAAGGATAAGAAACTGAGTTTGGATCCCTCCCACCCATACACACAAAAGAAGTAAGGTGACTGTGGAAGCCTGTTAGCAAATCCAATTCTTGAGAGGCCAGCAGATGCCAGGGTAGCTTAGCCAGCTATACTAGCAGAGCTGGAATGAGAGATCTCAGTGAGAGCTCACTCCTCGGTAAATAAAGGGGAGAGCAATTGAGGAAGGTGTCTGATGTCAGCCCCTGGCCTCCACAAGTACATGGACACAATACCCCCCATACTAATTTTTGTGAGCATACAAGGTGTTGGGTTTGATTATGTTGCATTCACATGCACACACAAACACACATACACACATGCATACAAGTACTTTCACCTGCCCCTACGTGCATACATGCACCCACACATATATTAACATATACCCACCCTGTGCACACCCCCCACATGCATACACATCTGCATACACGCACATACACCCCCATGCATACCCCCCCACCCTTATACTTTAGTCTCATCCACCTCCGCGTTCCTGTGTTCTCTGCCTTCCCAACTGTTCTCCTCTATTTGGTTGTCTTCTTCCCTCTATGTAATTCTCACTTCTGTTTTATGCCACATGTATTCCAATATCTTCTCTTCCCCTACCCCGAAGAACACTGCCTGCCCTCTTAGTGTCCCATTTCCACTTTTATTATTTACACACAGATACATATTGTGGAGATACATACTATGTATGGCACACAGGCAATCCAGTTATGTGTGTATACGAGTTATGCATATATTTACATAAATATGTATTGAAATTTAGATTCTTCACAGGATCCAAAGCATGAAATGGTTGTCTTTCCAAGTCTGACTTATGTTACTGTTGTAGTCAGTATTGCTGTGAAGTGACACCATGATCACAGCAACTCTTATGAAGGGAAAGATTTAATTGGGGTTGACTTACAGATTGAGAGTTTTAGTTCATTATCATAATGGTAGGAAGCATGGTAGCACACAGGCAGACATGGTATCAGAAAGGTGACCCCAGCTTGTTTCAGCTTCCATTTGTTTGGTAAACTAACTCCTCCCTTGTTGACTCTCATTCTATGACTCTTTATATGTGAGGTGTGTTTCTTAGAAACAATAGATCTGTAGATCTAGTTTTCAAAGTCCGTTGAACTATTTCACTTTAAGGGTGAGTTGAAGTCATTTACAAGTAATATAATTATTAAAGAAAGTGTCTAATTTCTTTAATTTTTGTTTTGTCTTCTGGTTTGTCATATTATTTTTGTTACATCTTTAATAATATTAGGGGTTTTCTGGTTTACAGTGTTGAGCATGATATATTCTTTCCATACTCTCATGTTCTCTTCGGTTGTATATGCCTCTTTTTTATTTTATTTTTTTGATTCTCTTCTGTACTGTCATGGTTGAGACTGTTTCCCTTCCTTCTCTGTTTATAATGTTTCTTATAGTGTCTTTTGCAGGGATCACTTGATAGTTGTGGTCATGAATGGCCTTAGTTGGTTTTTTATCTTTAAATGACCTTATTTCTCTAAACTTTGTGAAAGATAGCTTTTCTTGGTATAGTGATTTTTTCAGGGCTTGAAAATTTTATATATGTGTGTGTGTATGTGTGTGTGTGTGTTTGTATGTATGTATCATTCCATACATTCCTGGCTGCTAGGGTTGCTGATGAGAAATATTATTCTGATGTGTTTGTCTTTGTGGATGAGCTGGTATTTTTTCACTTACAGATTTTAGTCTTGTTTCTTTGCTGTATATTCTTGACATATTGACAGTGGCATATCATCATGGGATTCTTTTCTGGCAGTCTATTCAGAATTCTCATGTCCATTTTGTTTGGATGTTTGTTCCTTCTTGAGATTTGGGTAATCTTTAAAACTCTGGTTTCATTGGATTGTTTATCTGTGTTTTATTATTTTTTCACCCAGTTTCTTCCGGTGTCCTATGAGTTCATACTTCATAGCTATCATGACCATGATTTTTTGTTTTCCTTATTATTTTATCAACCCTGTCTTCCTTTTCTGATGTTATTTTTCTGTGTGATAAAGTCTATTGGCTATTATTTCCCTGTGATTTTTATTTTATTTCTTGAGAATATATTTGCAAAATTTCTGGATTGTTTCTCTTCAATATTTCATCTTTTTTTCTGGGTTTTTCTCCTGTATTGTTTGTGTTGATTTTTTTCTCCATATGTCAAACTTCTTATCAATTTTGTTGACTTTTCCCTCCAAGTTGTTGGCTTTGTTTTCAGGGTTCTCATTGAATTTCCCCTCACCATTGTATCTATCCTTTTTGTCATTATTGATCAATTTTCCTAATGAACATTTAAAATCTTTTTCCAGCATTTTGCTATGTCAGAACTTTTGAATTTAGACTCTTTGGCAAAGTCACATTAGATTTCTGTTTCATGTCTTGAAACTCCAGGTATGATGCTGTTGTGACAAGTACTTTATCCACTGAGTCATCTCCTCAATGCAGATTCTGTTTGCTTATATGAATGTTTTACACAGTTGAAATAACCCTGTATTTATAATTTTACATTCCGTTCTTTGCTTGACAACTTGACATTGTAGTTAAATTGATAACTCATACTAATAAAATAACCTAACAAAAATATTACATAAAGGTTTATAGGCATAATTAAGGAATAATAAATATGATGTTTAAAATTAAAGTGAGTGCTTTCACTATTTCTTACCCATTTATTATTTAAAATAAAATACCCAGTATGATTGATCTTTGAAGCCATTTCTTTTATTCTGATTAAAAATTAATAAAAATCAGTGGCTATTTCTAGCCTTAGTTCCTATAAAATGTTGGATAATTTTACCCTCAGAAACTTACATCAGCAAACATTCATCCTCATGTTTGGCTTCTTCAAGGAGGATGATCCTCGTGTCTCATTCTGGACCTGACTAGAAATGTATTAGCTTTCTAGAATAGTACTTTTACAAAATGGAGTCTGATAGTATCCAGGAGACCGTTGCATTCTGTTTAGAGACATAAACACAGAACCAACACTCTGCCTCTTTCATTCCTCTCCATGTGGAGAGGTCACCTGGTAAGTTGCAATATTGAAGGGCAGGAGATTGGGAGGCGAAGAGCAGGGAAAATGTTTTCTAAAGCAGCAAACACCACAATTTGTCCTCATTCATCATGAAGGAGGATGCTCAGAGCTTGTTTAAATTTGGTAAGGAATATATTTATAAGGAGAGGCACTAAACACCTTTAATTTGTGATACTTCAAATGATTTGATTTGCCAAGAGGGCTTTGCTGCCTTCCCAGAATAATGCAGTAAACGTACAGAGCAAATTTTGTGAAAGTGGCAACGCATGAGAGATGAAGGTATGTCTGCAGAACTGAATAAAGATAGAAACTGAAAATATCCTTAGTTCAGATGTATTCACGCTCTGATAAATGAAGCACGGGGGTACCCTAAATCTGATTTTTTTAAAAGAAAAAAATGGTGTTGGGGGACTGGGTTTCAATTAAATATACAACAAACCTGGGCTTTTACCTTAACAATTTTGTGAACACAAGATGAATTGCAATTTGAGTCCATGTAGGATAGACAGTATGGCAGGGTGAATATCTTCTCAAAGCTGTTGGAATCCTAGTAAGCAGAACCGCTACATACCGCCTGGGTAATACAGAAGGTTGCACATATATGATTTGGTTAAGGAGATTTTGGCATGTGTAAATAATCTTGGACTATCTGAAGCTTCCCTCAATGTAATCACAGTTGCCCTTAAGGGTAGGTGAGGGGCATTTGCAACAGGTGGGGTTATGACAACATGACTGAGATCGAAACAGCCTGCAAGGAAGTGATAGGAAACTGGAGATCAAGAACTGTAAGTGGCCTTTAGAAGCTGTAAAATGTGAGGAAGTGGCTTTATCTCTAAACCTGCCACAGGGTGGGTAGCTTGGATAACCCCTGGCTTTCAATTCAGTGCAACTCCCTTTAGACCTTTCATCTTCCAAACGTTGGTGGGAATAAGTGAATATAGCTACAGTATGACAGTTAGTTATACCAGTGATGGGACTTATACCCATGGTACCCAGTTAAGGTGGTAACCTTTGTAAATTGACCAGTGTATCAGAGATGTGGTAGTCTGAAGAAATATGCAATAAAAGAAGTTTCTGTAGCATATGTGAACCTTAGGCACTATTCATTGAAGTGGGTGTTTAGGTTGAAGACTAGAAATGAAGTCTTTCAGTTATGATTGTTGGATTATGCTCCCTCCAAAATGTTGGCATTCTAATGTCCAGTAGCCATGATAGGGAACTTCTTTGTAAATGATAGTCTTTTAAAAACCTTATTTTATTTACCTATTTTTAAGTGTACATTGTATGTATGTCTATGTGTATGTGTGTGTACATGTATGTGGAGACCAGAGGTCAACATCAGATTGCTCTTTATCTTAACTTTTTATACAAAATCTCTCAATGAATCTGGAGCTCAACCAATTGTCTAGACAAACTAGCCAGCAAACTTCAGCAATCCTCCTGTTTCCTTACATCCCCTCCCCACAGTTCAGGGGCTACAGACATGAGCCACTGTGCCAGGCTTCTTCACAGAGGCACTCATGCTCTGAGACAGTGTTGTCACAGATGATCGAACTTACACAAAATTGAACCAGGCATTGTGGTGCATGCCTGCAATCTCAGTATGCAGGGCATTGAACTAGGATAATTTTGAGTCTGAGGCCCTACATAGGGAAACTATGTCTCAAAAATCAAGCAGAAACCTTGATAGTAACATTACACCATAAGCAGCTAGCTATGTTCCCAGGCCATTTTAAATTATGAATACAAAGACAAAGGTCAAGGCTTCCCATTGGATCAGTTTTAAATCTGTTTTATGCTTTTAGTCAAGTTACACTTTGTTTTTCTTGAGTACAGATTTAAAATTTAAATACATGAATTCCTAAGAAACTAATTCTGTGTTTAATTTGGCAAGATGTCTGGTTTATACATCCAGCCAAGTTCTTTCTTTTTCCTTCTATGTCATTTACCATCTTTCTTTCTGTGTCTCTTCAGTGTTTTTTCTCTTTCTTTCTTTCTGTCCTTCTCTCCAGTAGATAGTAAAACCTGCATATAAAGGAGTGTGGCACAAACTGAATTGCTTAGAACAGAAACAGACTGGCATGGTCTGTGAGTGGAGATCTCTCAAGGCCCAGTTAGGGAGGAGCTCATTCGGTCATCCACAGATTGCAGAGCCAGAAATCTCTTCATTCCAGCTCTACATTCCCCACCCACATTCTTTCCAAAAGCCAGAACCAAAGAGTATGTTTCCACTTTTAAGGGCTGAGTGAGAACCTTTGGTATGTCCGCTGACTTACCGAATATATTGATGTTGAGGGATGAGGGACGGAGGGATAGTTGGAGCAAGATTGAGACAATAGATAGTGAGAGCAAGAGAATGAGAGGGGCCCGAAAGGCCAACTGAAGATCTCACCCCTTAGAGATGTTGAACACAGGACATTCTGATATACACACATCTTCCAACATTGATATTAGAGACTTTTAGAGGTTGTACATCCATACTTTCATTTAGTCATTTGCATCCTTCTTTTACTAGATGTTTGCTTGCCCTCTCAACATCAGGTGCGGACACTGCCTTTTGGGGGGGAAGGGGGTTCGAGACAGGGTTTCTCTGTGTAGATTTGGAGACTGTCCTGGAACTTACTCTGTAGATCAGGCTGGCCTTCAACTCACAGATATCCACCTATTTCTGCCTCCTCAGTGCTGGGATTAAAGGTTGTGTTCCACCACTGCCTGACTTGTTTTTGTTTTTCGACACAGGATTTTCCTGTGTATTCCTGGCTTTCCTAGAACTCTCTCCATAGACCAGGCTGGCTTCAAATTTAGAGATCTGCCAGCTTCTACCTCCTGAGTGCTGGGGTTAAAGGCATGCATCAGCATCCCCAGCCTTTTAAGGATCTTCTGATGCCCTAGGGAGACTATATAGAAGGATGGAGCTAGGAGTAGCTTCTGCCCAGAGTCATATTAAAGGAGTAAAACCTCATAGGGCTGTGAGTCAGACCCACACTGGCTCAGGAGGCAGCTGCCTGTGAAGGCTGGCTTTCTTTTTAGTCTTATGTATGTAGAAAGATTATTTCTGAAGCAAGAACTGGGTGGTGGTGAGTGCGGGTGAGGTGGACTAATGAGCAAAGGAGAGATGCTTATTAATTTAGTATCTCAGAGAGGAAGAATTACAGATCTGAAATGTGTAAAGTAATTGTCACAGGTTTTAGTCACACTTAGCGCCAAGAAATGACATTTCTGGAGAGTTCAAGGAATAATTTGATAGCATTTAGATCAGAGAAAAGTTCATGACATCTTGTTCATTTCTCCATACTTGCTAAGAAGTCAGGTAACCACGATGCTGCACAGCTGGGAGACTGCTGTGTGCCAGAAGCTGCTCTGTGCATTTTCCCTGAAGGAACTCTTTAAATCCCCACATTGACATCTTACAGTAGATGTTATGACTGCTTTCGTGGGTGAAGGAATTGAGAGCTTGCACTGTCACTTCTCCCCAACAAATCAGAGGCAAATGTGGATTAACAATTTCACAAATAGGAAAACTATCTTAATATGACTTTTTTTAGGCTCTTATGACTTGGTTATAAATGTTGCAAACATACCAAAGAAGCACATTGAGAAACAATATTCTTTTTTAACTGATATGACAGTTCTTGATATAGTTTGGCTCTTGAGTATCCCCCAAAGATCTATGTCTGCAATGCATAGCTTTCAAGCTAGCTTTATTGAGAGGTAGTGATAACTTTTAAAAGGTGGGGCCCAGTGAGAAGCTTTTAGGTCATTGGGATTTGCCTTCAAAGGGAAATGTGGGCCCCTCACTGTTTCTCTCTGCTTCCTGGCTGATGAAGTGAGCTGCTTTGCTCTACCTCATGACGCCATCATTCTGTGTTGCCTCAACATTGACCCAAACCAATGGCATCAACGTCCATGGTCTATAACATCGAAAGCTGTGGGGCACAAAATTAACCTCTTCTTTAGTGAATGTGTCACCTCAGGTATCCAGTTACAGGGATGTTGAGTTGACACATGCTTTCTCTAAACCTTTTTTCAGCACCTAGAACATAGCTGTGTGTCTTCTCATAGCTACTCTAGAGTTTACCTAAGCCTGTAGCTATAAATGCATAGTTGTTTAGTTCTATTAATGACAGGTTCTCGTCATTGTTTTTTTTGGATTAAGATTATTTCCTGGTACTCTTTGACTCATCACATGTGGATTAAGGTTGCATTGTGTGGATGATCTTGTGCAAGGGTTTGAGGCTAAATTAGAGAACCACAAACACACATATTCTAAATTCTTTGACTCCAATACATTTATTGCTCAGCTTGATTTTTCTGTTATATTTTAACAAAAATGTAGCATTAAATAATTAGAGAAAATGCCAGAGAGGCAATCAAGGCTGAAAGAGAAAGGTAATCTTTTGGGGAGCCATCTCTAAAGCCCCAGGTGGTACACTAGTCAGGACCTCTACTAAGAATGGTACTTGTCTGAGTTGTCTTTTCTCTTTCTTCTTAAATAGTATTAACAGATGCTTGTAGTTCCCAATTCACCCCAGTGTTCCTAAAACTGTCCATGCTGCCAGGAGTCAATGGGGCCTGAAAGATCCCTGGCTTATCCAGGCAGCCAGTAGAGCATCCTGTCCCCTCTTTGATTACAGGCTTTGTCCTGAGCTGTAGCCATTTGCTTGTGTGAATGCAGATGTAGGCTTTTCATTTTGCTTTCTGTCCTCCACTGAAGTACAATTAAAAGGTCAACCAAGGACCCTGAACAAATTGTGCCTGCACTTAAAGGGGAGAAAGCAGAGGCAGTGCTTTGTCTGTGGATTAGCCTGTTTATGACAGAGGGAAAAAACATTTTGTTTCAAGCTGTGTTTTATGCCTTTGTCAATAAAACCAGGCTTGGAAAGGGCAAAATTCAGCCTGCTTGTTGCAGAGTTCCCACCAACATGCTTGAGATTCTGGCCCCAACAGAGGGACTTGCAAATGTCTCTCCAACCTAGTAACTGTTCAGCTACACTCAGCCAGAAAAAGATCTGTAAGGTATTACCTCTGTAGACACTGACACAAGGATTTGAATTCACCCAGGATGCCCTGGTTAGACAGTTAGGAGCTAAGATTAAGAAAGCAAGGAAGTCAGTATAGGATGGCTTTATGAACAGGTTTTTTTATGTGGCAACTGGGGCTTAGTCTTTCTAGGGAGCTGTAGGGCACAGAGTGGAAAACAGTTCAGAGTCCACTCATCATCTATCATTTGACCTTATGAGGATGTCATCAGGGTGTTAGAAGTCTTCTGCATGCAAGACAGCCATTGCAACGAGGAAGCACAGACAGACAAAAGAACAAGGAGCGGTTGCACAGGCAGACCACTGTGCTTGCTCTGCAAGCACAAGCCCTAACAGGAGACAGAGGACAAATCCTTGGTGACATTATTAGATATTACACTGGATCACTCTGACAGTTGTGAGGACCAGCACTGATGTTCTATCCTCAAATGTGACTGTTAGGAAAGACAAGGTGAAGAAATGTGTGTATCCCGAGGGAGCCTGAGAATCTGACCTCAGGCCTGACAGGGTGAATTCAGGTCTCCTGGAGGGTAAGGAATGAACAACGATGCTGAGGAGTTTGGAGCAAGCAGTCTGGACACACAGTCTCTCAGAGTTACACTTCAGGGCATAGTCTCTATGTAGGTATTTAAACAAATTACTACTTGAATTATATGAATATGAAGGAAGACACAAATTTCTACTTCCTACTTAAAATCTGATGATGCTAGGCTGCTTTTAATACATTTCTGCGTAACCTGGGACATAAATCACAACTTTGCTCATGGATAGGACATAAACTTCATTTGGCCCTAGTCCTAAATAGCAATGGGGGGTGATTTTCCTGCCATTGAGACTGGGAGTCAATTGCATTATCAGAATGCTGGTATTTTTCCTTTTCTTATATCTTTCTTAAATCATTTATATTCCTATTTAGCTGCTCTAAGCAACTGAGAAGGTAACTCCTTGTTTTAGCAAACTGCTCTCCTCCAAATCACCCTCTGTGGGACAGTCATCAAATTTTCCTTGCCCTTTATGACCCAATCCCAACAGTCAGAAATGTTTTCAGACTCTTGGGTCCAGGATATGAGTTATTTGAGGGGTTTTCATTAACATTTTCCATGTCTCCCCGTCTTGATCTCCCTTCTTATCTGCAACACCTATTCTACCAAGTAAGTTGACCAATGATATCCAGACCATACCAATGCAATCATATTTTCCTGTCCTTAACCCAACTCCTTATCTTCCCACTCTGACTGGTGTAGGATGTTCTTCTGTTTGTGTGTTGCTTTCATTGGTTGAATAAAGAGACTGCCTTGGCCTTTTGATAGGGCAGCCCTTGAGTGGGTGGAGTAGACAGAACAGAATTCTGGGAGGAAGAAAGCAGAGACAGGGAGAAGCCATGAATCTCTGGCCTGAGACAGACGTAGGTTAGAATCTTGCGGTAAGCCACAGTCACGTGGTGATACACAGATTTAATNGCTTTCATTGGTTGAATAAAGAGACTGCCTTGGCCTTTTGATAGGGCAGCCCTTGAGTGGGTGGAGTAGACAGAACAGAATTCTGGGAGGAAGAAAGCAGAGACAGGGAGAAGCCATGAATCTCTGGCCTGAGACAGACGTAGGTTAGAATCTTGCGGTAAGCCACAGTCACGTGGTGATACACAGATTTAATAGAAATGGGTTAATCAAGATGTGAGAGTTAGCCAATAAGAGGCTAGAGCTAATGGGCCAGACAGTAATTTAATTAATAGAATTTCTGTGTGATTATTTTGGGTGTAAGCTAGCTGGGCAGCCGGGGGAAAAAACAGGCCCTCTCTCCTTTCAACAACTGGAACTTTCCTCATAATAAGATATGAAGGCATTGAGCATTCTAAATTCTCACTGCATCTTTTAGCTCATATCTGATACAGGAGCATCTATCAACATCACCACCAGACTTCTCAAAGTGCTATACTAATGGACTTCACCTGCTAAACTTCTTTTTCAGCACAGGCTACACACTTCTGTCTAAGATTATGTTAATGATCTTTTTATGAACTTTGTTGTCTCTTCCACTCCCCACACCACTATGGTCAATGTGAAAGCCAGTGTGATTCTTGGGAAGCTGCTACTAGCTCTTATTCTCCTTTGTTCTATGCTAACTCTCAATTCTTCTGCAGTGTATCTCCTATAACCCGCCCCTGTCAGCCTAAGTAGTTGTCCTTGTGTCTTTACTTTCCCCTCGAGCCCCAGACATTTATTCAGCTGCCAACTGCTGTACCTACGATTCTATCTCTCCTTATGTCTGCAAGACTTGCAAACCATATCCTTTAAGCCTCAGATAAGATGCAACAATTTAGGTAAGGTCCTTGATCATCTTAGTCAAAAATTTTAAGCCCCCTTCCAACTCCCCCAAGTCTGCGTTTGTTTTTCTCCAAAATTTTCATCACTATTTGATATGATTTTACCCATTTACTCTTTATCTATACATCTCCACTCCTATCCTACCAGAAAACCTGTTGAAGTTATCTGTACTCCTGGATGAAACCTGACACCTAGCAGTTACTCATTTTCCTTGCCTAATTTTCTCTTTTCTAGACAGAAAGATTTCTGTTAACATCTAACTAAATCCACCCTAGTTTCAGAGCACAAGTACCGTTCCAAATTTTCCAAGAAATCTTTTTCAATATTCTTGGCCTTCTTTTATATTAATTAAAGTTAAAATAATAAATAAAACCATTAGAAAAATTGAGAAGGGTAGCATGGTCTTCATGACTACCCCTATCAAGTACGTGAAAGCAGAGAGCACAAAAAGATGCATGTGGTGGAACCATCTGGGTTGCAGAGCTCTTCTCTCTCACCTTGCTGGGCTGCTTTCCAGACTCTAACAGGCTATGGTGAAGACATGCAGGAGTTTTTAAATTATGGAAGCAAAAAAAGAGAAAATATCGAATAGGAAGATAATCATATATTTTCATGTATTGATGAGATACTGCTGCTTAAAAACCTACCCCAGTGCTTAGCAGCCTGAATCACAAGTGTTTGTTATGGACCATAAATCTATAATTGACAGTTCTGTTATTTTGATCCAGGCTTCATTCATGCCTTCTATGTTCTTGTAGGGAATAGGTGTTTTTATCAATTGTGAAAGGTAGAGGGCTGGCCAGAAGAGAATGACTTCATGATCATTTCTGGAGATTAGCTGCTAGATGAGGCAGTGATGGAGTTGGGCCATGTCAGCTGTTTTTTTTTCATGGTGGTCTGTTATAACTGATTGCTTATGGGTGTTGGCGTTCCAAAAGAGTGTGTTTGCACAATAAGGCTCCTCGTGACGTACAAGTGTGTTCTATTACCAGGTATGCTACACTAAGAATTTGCATTTTCACACCCTTAGAAAAGTTTGAAACACCTATGCAGATAAATTGGCTGCAACCTTTGAATATATAACAAACAAAATTGGAAAGAATTTTAATTGCTTCACTAAAGAAGAGCTTGGAAAGCATTTTGGTACTTGTTGCACTTCATATGCTTAAGTACGCCCTTTAAAGCTCCCAAGAGAAGCCAACTCTTAATGGCATATCAAACATGTCTGTCTCCTTCAAGTGACCAAATCTATATGATCATTCTATCTGATCTGTGATCTCTGAAAACCAGATCTGAAGTACAGAACAACAGATGATTTCTTGTGCCTCAAGTAACCAGGGAAAAAGGAATAAACCAGAAAGAACACAGAAGGAAAGACAGAGTTCTATGCATGAACCTAGGACACAACCCAGTGAAGAAATTCATTTTGAATCAGGGGGTTAAAGGAGAAAGTATAAGTGGGAATGGGGTGTGTCAGTAGTCCTTGACATTAGGACTTCTTTTAAGAAGGTTTTAAGGAAACACTACTTTTGCTATAGAATATCCTGGGGCCCCAAATTGTTAAACATGGCCCAAGCTAGAAAGCCGGGCAAGGTTTCCAGGCTAAGTTTAAGGTCTTTTCCTTTCTCTTGTCACACTTAATATTTTACCAAATTGCTTAATGTTAGCCATGCTGTAATTTAATTTTCTGCAAAATTAGCACATTTCATTCTATTTCCTTTGCTCGCTATTTTGGAGACAGCCTGGTAAAATCTTCCCACTCATGAAATTACTAGTCAAAATATTTTAGGAAGGAAACTCAAACATTCATTGTTTGCCTTATTAAAAATGAACTCAGACAGATTGAGAAAGAACACAATGTGTGCTCTCATCCTCATCCCATTTGTCATCTGTCCCCATCATCATTGGGCACATGAAACCTGAAACCTAATTCTGCAAAATGGTAGGACCAGGCATAGGACCCCTTTGGCTTCATTTAATAAGAATGAAAGGGAGGCCAAAGTGCCTTGGTTCCAGTCACTCAGATTAAACAGGTCGTAAGAGGGCTGGGGTTGAGCCATTTGGACAAGATCAGTGGTGCCCTCAGGGTACCACAGGAGGACAACGGTTAATCTTTGTGTGGAGAACACTGTTCTCACTGTACTCAACTCTTTGAACAGATACCAGAGCCATAATTACATTCTTAGTCACTCTGCCTTTCTTCTGAGTCTCCAGCCTATAGGCTAACATGGATGCTTTGCTTCAACTCCCCATGTATTAATTTTTCCAGGACTTCTGGCACCTCCGCTGAGTGTCATCTCTTTGCCATTGGTGGTTCGAGAGAGAAATAACATGCCTTTCTACTCTCATAGGAGCCCCAGTCTTTAAGGGAGCTATCTTAAGGAATTTAGTGTTGCAATGTACATCCCTTCAGAAGTTACCATAGATGTTATGGGAATACACAGAAAGAGCACATAACCTGTTAAGCCACCTGTGTTTGGGAACATGAGTCCTATGTTTATGCCTAAAATTTGTTATTGCAGAGATAGGTACTACTGTACACATTGAAAGGCTGTTGGAAAAGAAGTCATCATTCCCCAGCCAGGATTGGACAAGCATCTAAATTGTCAGGGGTAACTTTATGTAGCCTGACCTCAAAAGTGGGTCTTACTTAGCTAAATATTTTTATGGGAAGATCATCCCTGACAAGAGTCAAGTGGCCAAAAGTTTAATTTCTCCAATGTGCCCTGATTACCTCAGAATAAGATGTTTTAAAACAGCAGTGTGGCCAGGCATCCTGTCTGGCAGTGTCACAGACTTGATGTCACCAAGTCCTCCTGATAATAACTGGAAGATGTAGCTTATCCCAACTTTACAGTAAAGAAACAGAGATGGATGGTGACTTGTTAGGTTACAAGTGGTCATGCTGCCTACAAGTGGCTAACAAAAACAGAATTCCATAAGCCCCAATGCAGTCCAGGACAGAATGAAATTGCAACGTAGGTCAAGACCAACAGGAAATCTTACATTCAAAATTTTGCTGTTTAAAAAGGCTGGTTCTTGGTTTGGCATTGGTAAGTAAGAAATCATCAGTTGTAGTGAAAGGGGGGGGCAGGCCTGCTTTTCGTCCCACCCGGCTCCCACACGG
>LOJH01005496.1:15043-34050 GCA_001685095.1 Ellobius talpinus | reverse complement strand
TATATATATATACACTGTTCATGGTGCTTCTCACATATTTTGCTACCATCTTTACTCATTCTCACCATGTAATGAGAACGATATCTCATTTGACTTTGCATGAAAGTCAAAGAGGTCAAGTTTTCAGAATTGCCAGAAATGATAAATCTGTTTCATAGTCAGTCACACTCAAACATTCCACTGCCTTCTTGATGTTGTTTTCCATGTTTTGAGCAGATTAAATTTCAACATATAAAAGGGATTTTTGGTCATTTTCATAGCGTATATGCACATGGCACATACAAATACATACAAACGGCAGTATGAGCTCTAGCTATTCTAAGGACATGCAGCCATTCTGTTGTTGATCTTAAGTTTCTCATGTATAATTTATATAAATAATAAACAAGGCAATAAGCATTTCCTGCAACTATTTAATTTCTTTTCCACATTCCCCCCAAATCATAGTGTAGACTAAGCATGTACAAAATCTTTCATTAACTTTTAGTATTTCCATATGCTTCTCTTCTTAACATTAAACATGCACAACTCATTAATATTCCAGAATAATTTCCTTTAAACAATGACTAATGCAAGCTTTTAATCTCATACACATTTTACACATGAGGAAAGGATGATAAAACTCTATTTAAGCAACTTTACCATTTCCATGTATATATTTACTGATTAAGGCTGATTCTTAAAAGCTCCTTATCTAGTCCTTCTAAGTATAACCCCTAAGTATCCTGAAATCACCCCACCTATAATTACAACTGAAGGGATTGGCTGTAAATCATACACTAAAGCCAAAAAATGTGCTGATGGAACTGCAAACAATGACACACTCCTGATGTCTCCCCACTTGGGAGCTGGAGACAGAGAATTAGTATTTCAAGATCAACTGTGGCTATATAGTACAGTGGAACAATGGTCCTGTGCCCTGTAAAGATTTGTCAGTTGTATTGGTTTAATAAAATGCTGATTGGCCAATATCCAGGCAGGAAGTGGAGGTGGGGCAACCAGAATAAGAGAATTCTGGGAAGAGAAAAGTCTCAGTCTGCAATCATCACCCAGATACAGAGGAAGCAAGATAAGAATACCTCACTGATAAAAGGTACCAAGTCATGTGGCTGACCCAGACAAGAATTGTGGATTAATTTAAGATGAAAGAGTTAGCTAAAAATTATAAGCCTAAACTATTGGCCAAGCAGTGTTGTATAGTTTCTGTGTGATTCTTTCAGGTCTGGGCAGCTAGGAACAAATGAGCAGCCTCTGCCAACAGAATAGAGGGTTCATCAGACTTGACTCAAATGCAACAACAACAAAAATCTATAGAACGTGACTGCTTCAGCAAGAGACAGTTTTTGCTAAAATTTACAATAAAGGGAGTGAAACCCACTTACTCTCAGCTACCATTTGCATGTGTGTGTATGTGCATATATGTGCACGTGTACAGGCATCCATGTGTGCAATGTCCATGTTAGTCAGAAGCCATCCTCAGGCATTATTCCTCAGGCACTGCCTTGTCAGCTCTGCCACCTTGACACGACCTCCGAGTGACTGGAAAGGAGCTCTAAGTGTGGCAGCATCCCCATTAGCTAGGCCTGTGGGCATGTCTTTCAGAGAGTGTCTGGATCATTAACTGATGCAGGAAGCCCTGTCCACTATGGGTGACACCATTTATTTCCAGTGCAGATGATCCTGAGTCATATAGAAAAGACAACTGAATATGAGCCTGAGAGCCATGCAGAAAGCATTGTTCCTCCATGTTTCTGACTTTCTACAATAAATGGACTGTAATCTGCAAACTGAAATACACCCTTTTCTCCCCTGCGTAGCTTTTGGTAACAGTGTTTTATTACAGACACAGAAATGAAGCAAGAATAGGGACATTTTACTTGGTTTTTGCCTATAATTCCACCAAGATGATCAGGCTAGCTGTCCATGGAGAGCCCAAGGGTCTGCCTCCCATAACATGATCACTGGGATATAGGCAGGTGCCATGTCACTGGACTCTTTCCTGTGTTCCTCACACTTATGGAGACAAGCTCTTCACTCTGACTGGGTCATCTCCCTAGCTCTCAACTGCCACTTTTTAGTAGGATATGATGGGATTAAACATAAATGGCCGGAACATGTCCTGAATGTTAAAATGACTCTCACATTTGTATATTATCTCGTTATTACAAGCTGAAGTGAAATTTTGAGAAACATCAGCCTTGAGTACGTTGCCTGTAGTCTTTTTTATGTGTTCCAACTCCTCATTAAACTCTTTGGATCCCTCGAAGTAACTGATTTCATGCTGTCAGAAAGAAGGGAAGAAGTTCAGCCATCTCTCCTTAATTATATGTGTATCTGCTAGATCATTAAGATGATTCAGTAAGGCTGTTTTGAGCTAACATAATTACATTGATAAGGTACAAAACTAAGAGTAGTCTGTGATTAAAAAATCTTGTTAAAATTAATACATTATTTATACTTCTATCTTTTAGTCATACCTTAGATAACCAAATACTTTGATGGGTTTGCTTTAGTTTAATTATAGCAATGACATATGCCACGCCCACATGACTCAAGCCAGAACCCAGGCAGTTAGAATAGTCTGTTGTATTTGGGCTGTTGGCCACTGCCTCGCTATATCTATGGCTAGCCAGCTTCTTGGGTCAAGGCAGGAAAGAGTGCATTGACATCTTTTTTTCATGAAGACTTTTCTCTGAGTGAGTGTGGACATGCATGTCTGTGAGAGATTTTCAAGGAGAGAGAAAATGACAGGCATGCCAACAAAGGGGTCCCTACCACTACACTGGATAAATCAATCCATCAAACACACACACACACACACACACACAAATTCTGCCATGAAACTTAATCATTAAAGGTCGTGTTGGGGAGTAAGGAACAGATTAAATTAGCATAGTATTAGATATGGAAAATGATTTCTGTCAAAATCATCTTTACTACAATTATAATATGTTAATTATGCATTTCATTAAGGAAGTTGATTATGGCTCAGGGATGGAGTCACACTGGCAACGACACCCAGAAAGAGCCTCAGAGTCTGAAGTCCTGCCCTCCACTCAGGCCTTCCCACACACTTCCCGCCTCTCTCTCCACATTCTCCCGCGCTCCCCCTCACCCACGCACTGTTTGACGTCACCTCAGGCACCACGTATTTCCGTTCTTTCCACTGAGCTCAGTCGGGAGGCTGATGGCCGCTCCCTAAAGGCAGCGACTCTGCTGGGGTGTTTTTGTGGGCACGGCGTAGCTGGAAGAATTGAGCATTAGCCAGCCCAAGCCGGCTGGAAGGGCCCTCTGCTTTGCTTCTTTTTAATGCCCACATATTTGCTCTAGAAGATGCCTTTCCACCCTGTGCGGGTCACTGACCACCTCCTCCCTTTCCCCTCCCTCCCAACCCAGGGGTCTTCACAGCCCTGATGTCTTCCTCCAACCTTGCAGGACTCCCGGCAGCAACTGACTGATGGAGCCATGCTGTCTCTCACTCGGTGGCCGCCCGCCGTGGCCTGCAGGGTTTATGTGGGACATTTACAAGAGGCATGGCCAATCATCCAGACACTATACTGAGGCTAATGTTAACAGCACATCGTAATCCTGTCCTGGGAAGGAACCACAAAGAAGACAGCCATGAGGAGGGTCAGAGGTGAAGAAGGGCTTCATGAAATCTGCGAGCCAATTATCTTAGTCAATATCCCAGAGCCTTTTCCTCGGGATCATCCCGTGGTTTCTTTATGACAGCCCAGCATTAATTCATGAGGAAGTGTGTGAGTGTTTAGAATTCCAGAGTTTTATTATGTGCCTCCTGTGGTCCTCCATATATCTGACAGAATCAGGGAGCACAGAGGGATCCATCTGGGTCCCCTCTTCAGGGACGTCTTCAGAAGATATATACATCCAAGACACGAGAGTGTGTGGGAGCAAGCAGGGAGATTTATGCATATGCCCCCATTGACATGGGTTAGCCCAGAGCTAGCCCAAGCCAGCCGGTGAAGCGGAACAAGGGTAGGTGGCAGCCAGGGGGGCTCATGCCCTCCCATCAGACAGAAGTCCAGGTGGTTCTCTGGGATTGGGGGCTGCTGCAGCCAGTCAGATATAATTACCTCATTCTAATGGCTCCTTAGGAGGGAGGACATGCCGACACCCGCGTGCCCTTGTGCGGGTCGACTTTGCCACACGGAATAATCATTGTTGGAATTAAGCGTAATTGTCAAGAAAGACTTGGTCATCACAAGAAAGACTGTCTTATCCAACTGTCCCTTTGCTTCCCAACAGTAATTACTTCAGTAATTAATCTCTGTCATTTAACTGTATTACATTTTGAAAAGGGAAAATGGAAGAAAGACCAGTTTCAAACTAATTTACATCACAGTTTAAAATCCTAGAAGAGGGTGAATCAAATGTCAAATTTAGTCCCTTTGCATGTTCTGAAACAGCCTTGCTCTAACGGCCCATCTCCAGCATCAAAAGCAAAGGGCTCAAGCTGCTTCTTCCTAAAATCCCTGGGCTGCAGAGGCTCTCCACTCTCCATAGAAATCCTCTGCGCTGTGCCAAGGTGCTCAGAAGTACAATTAATAAGGCCATGGAAGAGAGCGAAGGAGATCTCTGCTGTCCAAAGACCGTTTATGCTGCTGGTAATGTCAATTGCCCATAATGCAGCACGGGCATTTGTTAATGACATCATCATACAGTCAGTGAATAAATCTGCTCCAGCAATCTCCTTTAATTCCTTCTCACCTCATTTCGTCGTTTCAAATTAACTTGTTTGACCTTGTTTATTGTACACCTCATTATACTTAATTTTCAAAGAAGTGCTTTTAATATACTGAAATTTTCTTCAATTTCTTATTAGTTTTTTAATATTAGTAAGAGCCCATATATTATTTTTTCTTTTCATGGCAATGCTTATTAATAAAACGTTTCTCATAATAGGCCATGCAAAAATTTACGGTATTTTTTAAAAAAAAGTGATTTATTTCCCTAATAATCAAGGCTACCCTGTCAGCTTATTTAAACAAAATAAAATAATCCATAATAAGCTTTAAGGAAAATATCCTTCATTGCAAACCATATGGAAGATGAGCATGGAAGCCTGCAGAGGTCTGTGGCGGGACCCAGCACACCCGGCCATTTCTGTGAGACGCTTGGGCAGGGCTTTCGTTTTCCTGCCGCAGAGTAAGGCATTTATTTATTTGTCTCCTGTGCAATTTGTCTAAAAAGGGACTTCTCTTTCTTTCCCACAAAAGTACAATTCAGATGTTAAGAACAATTCCAGCGTTCAACATGCAGCTCACTTTCCCCTGCACTAATTCAAACTGTGATTTCAACGGCTAAGTGAAGATGGAGAGAGGAAAAGGAAATGGCGGAAATCTGTGCAGCAGATATCAGGTTTAAATGCCTGTGTGTGGTGTGAGAGCCTCGCTGTGAAGCAGGGAGGACTTGAGGAGGAGACAGCTGAGAGGGAGCAGGGATGGTGTGTGTGTGTGTGTGCACGTGTGTGAGTGTGTGAGTGTGTGTGTACGTGTACATATATGTCTACGTGTGTATATGGTGTATGTGTGTGTGTATGTGTGTACGTGTGTGTGTGTATGTGGTGTGTGTGCGTGTGCATGTGTCTGCATGTGTGTGCGCACGCACATACGTGCACAGCATGTGAAGGATGATGACGCTTGGGCATTTTCTTAGTGGCACTCCTCCGCATGCTCTAACCAGGATGACATCCATCTGTGGAACCAGCCTAAGAACTGCAGGTGTGTGTCTCTGGGACCCGAGGACGTACAAACAGGGCAGGACGGATGCGCTGGGTTTGCCTACTAAGTTGACAGTGTCTAGTTCATCTCATGAAGAGCAAACTCTCTGAGTGATTTAGACATCCATTTCATGTGCATCCCTTTAGGTTCAGGGTTTGGTTTGAAGGGGGCTGGTAAAGAGAAAACAGACGTTATTGAAACGCTCTTCATACTTCGTCCTCTAACCCTGCATGATTTTAAAGCTCTGGAAAGGTTTTGCAGATTCATTAAAAAGTCTTTACTGTTTCCTGGGAAGAGACAAAAACAAAAACAGAGCAGGTGCTTATGTAGGCCCGGTAACTTCTGCTTCCAAGAGGCTCATTATGGTCCACATATATAAATAGATGGAAAAACGGAAGGAGAAAAAGCCTCTTGGCAATTGACCTGTTAAGTGAATAGATACTAGAGTGCTGTAAATAAAAGGGCTGTGGGATTTTGGTTAACGAGAACTGACTGATCTTAAAAGCTGTGTTCTTCTCTCCCATCCTCCTCTGCGCCGGCTTGTTATCCTTGCAAGCTGGACAATACAGCAGCAGGTCTGTCTCCCCCTCCGCTCCCCAAATCAGAGATCAAAGACTGCATTTGTAAAGCAAATAGTTGGAGAGTTACTGCCGGGTCTGATGAAAACCCACTCCAGGCCTCGTGGGAGATATTACCTTCCTCATTATTGCACTGATTGGCCTTATTTCATCCAAGGATTACTGCACATTCTCCTGACGGCTGATGAAGGCCTTCATGAATATACAAAATAATCCAGCGGCACCGGGCCAGCACTGATTGTTATTGTACAACTCGGAGGAGCCGCATCGAATGAGCTGCAGGAGATGTGACTCTGCCTCCCTGTTTTCCATCTGATTTTACCACAAGGATCCTTATTAGGCTATTTTTCACATGTCTGTAAGAGAAAGAGAAAGAGAGAGAGATTGCATCTAGTTAAAAACGATCAGGGAATTCTGGGTACCAGATGTTTTTTGCTTAATATTGCAAAATGCCTTTTATTAGATTACACCGCACACTTACTAACTACACTTAAACTGCTTTGCAGAGAAATCCAGAGGGAATGGTGCCCTAAATAGCTTTCCTGGGTTTTGCCTTTTTTTCCTTCCATTTTTTGTGCAAAGTCTCTTTTTATATAGACTTCTTCGTGATGTGTGTACGTATGTGCATGTGTGTGTGCGTGTATGTGTGTGTTCGTGTTATGTATATGTGTGTGATAGGGTGTAGGGTGTGGTGTACATGTGCCTGCATCTGTGTGTGTGTGTGTGTGTGTGTGTGTGTGTGTGGTCGTTTGTCAGTTGGGAGAGAAAGACAGTGGTTATGAAATTATCAAGGGCTGTTACAAACACCGGCTTGGAATAATTTAGCATCACACACTGAAATCCGGTCTCTTTGGCCAAAGAACTTGGCTGAGGTGTTAATGAAACAGTAAGACCGAGAGCAAAGGTGTTTATTTTCAGATTCAGTCAGGCAGAAACAGCTTTGACATAAAGTACTCATGATGGCTGCAGTCTCCTTGGATGCATTCAGACTTGGATGGGAGCTGCTCGCTGCTACAGAGTCTTTCTCTATGCTCACGGCAAAAAGCCTGTAGAACTCACTGCAGAGACCTGCTTCTCCAGGAGGCCAGACTGGAGCAGAGCCAGGGAACCCCATATCTCACATCGGACGATGTATTTTACCCCATTATGCTCAACTGGAAGGTGTGCTTTGGTTGACTTCTACTGCCCTTTAAACCAATCAGACCCCTTGATTTACAGGCCTGCTAACTTAATGTCTGATAAATAGGGCCAGGCATTGTCATTTACAGCTGGACACACTTGTTTTTACTGAATGTGAACTGCTGGACTTCTCTGCACAATAAATGTCTTCTCCTGCACTGTGCAATATGTCACAATGAAATAAATGACCCGGACGAGTGGCTCTTGGTCTCTTCCTACACATTAGCCAACAAATTGTATTAGGTGGTCAGAGAGGACGAGTATAGCCCACCATCTCAGATAGTGACCAGCAATTCACCCTGTTCTCTCGACAAGGGAGCTGACTTTCATGCAGACACCAGTTGTTAGTGAGGGGAAAGAGGGCCAGCTCTGGTGAGTATGCAGTTGGTACAAACTTATTTCAGGAGGGTTATTTATTCTGTTCCCATGGTTGCATCCTTCGTGATACATTCAACACTGGAGATCCAACTGCATTTAAACACACAGAACTCCATACACATGCAAAGTTTTCCACTCTTTCATTACTGAGAACAAGTATCCATTGTCCTTTGGCTTAAGGAACTAATTCCTGTGCATTCTGGAGCATTCTTGTCCTTTCTTGAGTCTATAAGGAGCCCAAGGTAACTTCAGAGTCCTGGATGATTTCCGGGCTAGTCATAAACACTCTTGTTCTTCTAAACAGAAATTCCTTTCAAGCTGATGTTGGGAGGCACCTGTCAGTCTGACATCCTTGGAAGTGTGCGGGCGATGGGCTGAGCTACATCTTCAATTATGCTGCTCTGGAAACCACCCAGCACGGTAATTCAATGAATCTATATTTCACGACCGAAGTGATAAGGATGAACGTTTTTAAATAACCAAAAGGTAGATACACCAAAGAAGCCCAGCGAAACATTAAATGAATGTAGTGTAACACATTATCTTTGCTTCCGCACCTCCAAAAAGCGCAATGAACTAAGACATTGCATTAGGATGAGAATAAAGCTAAAAACTAAATTGGCTCAGGAAGACTGAGGGTAGTGGTTTATGCACTAAGAACGCAGTAAATTTGGTCATTTAATCTCATTCACTCTACCTCTAGTCTGCATGTGTTAAAGGAACAGCGAGCACCCAGACAGAAGGGAAGGGGGACAGTCAGCCAGGGTGCGGCCTTTTCCTCTGTACCTGGTACCTGAAATTGAGGCCCGAGTCTTATGAATGTTGATTTTTTTCTTGTCCTCAAATTGCTTTCATTTCGCAACATTTAAGTGCAGCAAATGTCAATAAACATAAAATATGAGCAACTTTATAAAAGATGGAAAGCAGCACCAATAAAGAAGACACTCAAAAATGCAGTATTGCTCCCTCAGATCAATCAATAGGGACAAGCATTTCACACACTAATGCATTTATCTATGACTATTATAAATTAGCTGCTTGCCAGAAAATACACTTCTTAGCACAAGTGCCATTATTTAAAGTTGTCTATTTAATGCACACTTAGTATATCCCTCACCCGGCGCTCCTCCGTATAATTAGACAACATCCATTCTTAGAAACTGAAGCAGATGCCAGACAAGCAATAGAGAAGTCAGTGTACTTTACAAATCTACATCTTCAAAAGGTATGCGTGATTTCAGATAAAGAGCACGCGAACAATGGCAAAAAAAAAAGATTGCCTTGTGCCAGCTCCGGTTTCCACACATGCTCTACCAGAGCAAGCTGGCAGAAATGCAAGCTGGAGGGTGTGGTTTTGAGGATGATTTGACAGGACGTCACAGAGTGGACACACTGGGGTGTCCTAAACCAGCTATCCCAGGTCTCCAGGTCACTAATGTCCCAAGGTGGCATGCTGTGTGCCCAGGCCTCCGTGACCATCACTACCTTTGCCGCAGTGGATAGATCACTCGCCTCAATCCTCCTATTGGCAGAGCCTGAGTTGTACCTAAAGTCAAAGGACCAGTTCCTGAGTCTCCACATTGTGTCACCTCCTGTGAGTTTTCCAATATTCCTCCCTAGTATCCCCTCATTTTCTTCATGTTTTCATCCCTCCTCCTCCACAGATGGTGTGTGGCCCAAGCCATTGTCCTGACCAGTCACAAGCTGACTCTGTAATATTTTACTCATCATAGGATTTTGGAACTGAACCAGAGAGCTATAACCATTTAGAGGCAGTGGACCCCAAATCAGGGCAGGCAGTAGACGTGTGCCTTATAAAGAACACAATGTACTTGGTCCCACAGTCATCAAAACTTCAGATGCTGAGGGTTACCTTTGAGGAAAAACTCTTCTTGCTTTCACGTGTTCCCCTTGGCAGTCACGCCACCTGCATCTCCAAGGGAGACCTGTGAGCTACTCAGAGATGGCAGGTGGGAAGCCAGAGGTAGAGCTGACATGCACACACATGTGTATGGCTGAGTGGTATAGTACCACATGCAATAACAGCTTACTTGAATGCTGAGATTTGACCAAAAGATCAGTTTTCTTTTTCACTTTTGTTTTTCAATATTCATACAAAATAAATGCACAGTTGCCTAGGAACTCCCCAGTCTTTGTTGTAGATGCCATCAGAAGGCTGAGGAGCTAGAAAGGGGAGCTCCTGGTATCACTGAGTCTAGGAAGGTGAAGACAGCCTCCATTGAAATCACCTGATGGGAAACAGAATGGTCATGCCTGTGTGCTAATGGGGCCTTGGCATGTAGAACTATCTATTCAGTTTCTAATCATTCCTCCTGCTGTGGTTTGAGTCTGAAATACGCCCCCACAGGTCATGCATTTGAATACTTGGTCTCCAACTGCTGGGCATGGTCGGAACCTCTGGGATATGAGGGTTGGCTGATGGGAACAAGGGCTGGCTGATGGGAACCAATTCTAAGAAAGGGCTTTGGGGGTCACATCTGTTTCTTGCTTTGATCTGTCTTCTTGAACTTCAGGTCCTCACTGTGTGGAAATGCTACCATCTTTCCATCCAACCACCACAGTGTCCCCTCCTTGAGGTATAGGACTCTTATGAAGCAGTGACCCCAAAGAAACTGTCCTTCTCTAAGTTATTCTGTGGTTTGTCACTGATCATTTCCATGTAAATTGACTTAATCAACTACACATGATTTATTATATCCATATCATTCATTTACCCAATTCTGTTTCTCGAGAGAACCCTTACTAAAACAGTGCATGAATCTGCCTGGCCGTTACAGGTATGCTAGGCTGATGGGAGAGATAGCCTACGCCTAGGCAAAGCCTCTATTCTTACTCCCAGGGGCAGCCTCTATGTGTGTACACTGCCTTTGTCTGCAGGAACTAGCCTGGACTCACATTTAGTACTGAGGTTGTCAGAGCAGGGAAAGGCGGAAAGGCTTGCACACTGAATGAGATCCCAACACCATTCTTCTGTGACCTTCTCATGTTGTATATTAGCAGATATTGCTTAGAAAAGTTTGCTTTGTAGCCAAAAGTATCTGTGAAGTTGCAGGTTTAGACTAGAAACGGGAAGTGTGGGAGGCAGGGGCAGAGGCCAAGAGGGGAAAGACACTAAGTTAGAGAGGACAGATGGCAGATTTTCATTGACTGCAACACCAGTGAGCTCCGTGCCCAGGTCTGACAGAAGAAAGCTCTGAAGGGTTCAGAGTCCCTGATGGGAGGAAGAAAGTGGATGCAGAGGACCCAAGGTGACAAGACCTCCATGTGGTGGCACTGAGCACGTCTCCTGGATGAGCAGGAACTCCGTGGCGTTCCATGCCGCAGAAGCCTGGAATAGAAAGAAGCAACTGTGGACAGGGTTGGGGATATTTTCTTGGACTCCTGGGTCCACAAGATTTGCAAAAAGGTGTCATAAAAAGTAATTATGTGGCTGAGATTTGTTAAAAGATCAGCACATGTGAGATTTCCATCTAGTGAAAGAAGTCAGTTAGTAGGAAGTGGCAGACCACGGGCAGGAAAGTTCTCCTTTGTTGTAAACGATTTGGGGAAAACAGCAAAGGAGGCAAATGCTACCTCCACAGATGCAAAACCTCCTGCACTTCAAAGGACTGAGAAAATTTATTCTAGAGCTGAGTGTCACTGGTCTGAGAATCTGGACCTGAGTTGTCCTGAGTGGCATGTTCGAAAGGGGAAATGTTTCATGAGGTTTTGGAGTTACAAGACAAAAGGAAGTCATACATTGAGATATGTTTTAGAGTTACAGGACAAAAGGAAGTCATATGTTGAGATGTGTTTTAGAGTTACAGGACAAAAGGAAGTCATATATAGAGATGTGTTTTGAATACATCAGTGGAAATAGGAGGTAGGGCAGGTGGGGCACAGCGAATCTTAGGGCACAGCTAATCAGGGACATCTCTGCTAGAGGTCTCAGATGTGTCTTAGCTCTTGGTTTGGTGGAAGCTAGTGTTGTGCTAATGCCCTCAAAATGCTTTGCCTGTGGGTCACACGGTGTTTGATGGGGCACAGAGGTGGGCCAGGAAGAGCTCAGAAGAGGACTACCCGTAGCCCAATGTAGTTTGGGCTCTGGAATGTCAGCATTCCAACTCTTCACAATCATGAGACTCCAGACACACATTGGTCTTGTAAGATCGTGAAGACAGTTGTATATTTTGTTTGTTTGATTGTTTTGCTTTGTTGATGTTGTTGTTTTCCAGGGGTTGCTGCTTACAGGACTCATATTTTCCTGTTGTGAGTTCTGAACTCCCACAAGAACTTTGACACATTCTGTGATTAGCGTTACGTAGGCAATACAGGAACACGCCCAAAAGACTCTCCTCTCAAGTCTTCTTTTCTGTTTGATGACCATGACATGACCCCAAAACCACAGACTTTCTCACCGTATTCTGCCAATGACCTACTGCTCCTCTATAGGCTGAGAACTGAGCAATAACTTCAGGGTGAGTGTCCGACCACCTCTGCACAGATATGTGCTAGGAGGGATCTCTTTCACTAAGTTTTAAAGCTGATGGTATTTAGGGAAGGAAAACACCGGGGCTCCCCAAGAGGTACAGGCAGGAAGAACTCATCAGAAACAGACATTCAGTCCTTCCAGCTCATCTGAAAAGTGTAAGGTGGAAAAGAATTCACAAGTGAAGCTTCACCTGGAGGAAGAAGCCAGGGCAGAAGAAAACAATGCTCGAGCAGGCAGGACTTACAAAACCTCACTTATGAAACATTTGAACCTCAGGCAGACCCACCACTACTGTGGGAGAAACTGCTGCCTTAGAGGTCACCTTGAACATCATCACACACGTTTCCTGTGTGTGGTGTTCGTATGTGCACATGGAAGCCACAGGTCAACCTCTGTTATTATTCCTCAGGAGCCACCACCTTGTATTTTGAGATAGGGTCTCTCACTGGTCCCGGAGCTTACCAGTTAGTCTAGTCTGGCAGACTAGCAAGCCCCAGGTGCCTGCCCGCATCCTTCTCTCTGATGCTGGCATTATAAACACATGCCACCATGTCTATCCAGCCTTTTCTACTGCGTGGGTTGTGTGGACCAAGCTCTGCTCCTTACATGTGCTCTTTATTGACCGAGCCATCCTTCCAGTCCCAGCAAACTCTTTCCAGATGTGGCTAATCACATCTGGGTCCCAATACTCTAATTAATAATTGTGTGCGTAGAAACGCTGTGGCGGGGCAGAGGCTCATTTCCAGTAGCTGGTTTTCTTTTGAAATACAGGGAATGCAACAAACTAAAGGCCATGCTCCTCTTATCCCTGTACCCACCAAGTGACAAACTCAAGAGAAAACCTGGGCCATTGTCCCTGGGACAGAGTGCAATGCCTCATGGAGGTGGAACTGCAGTTGCATTGTGGAAGTGGACGGACTGAGCCAATACTAAAATTCTATTACCTCCATATGCTGTCGGAGTTTCCTAGACCATCTGTGACCCCTAAGATGGTACTGCAGAGACAAACGCCTTGTCCAGGACTAAGCACATGTTGCTTGTCCTGCGCACCTCTGACTTGTCCCAGCTGGGTGACCCTTGAACATGTCTTTAACCTCTTAGTGTCGCATGAATTCCCCATCTCAATCCTATCAATCACACAGAGTTACTACATGTGAATGCTTTATTGTTTTCCTTGTGATTGTTTTACATCAAATCAAAGTCAGCACAAAAGAGGATACCAGAAAGAAGTCCATGCCTGAGCTTTTCCTGGCTCCTGGTGAAACAGGAGCGCCTTGCTGGAATTAGGTCCCTGGCCTCCTCCTGAGGAGCATGCTGATCACCTGACACACACAAGAAAGCTTGATGCCTCTGCTTCTGAGCACAGCAGGGACTCACAGGTCCAGAGAGTGGGAGGAACCCCATGCCCAGAGCCATGAGCCGATACAGTTCTTATCAGCTGACCCAGTGATACCAGAACCCCAAGAGGAGCCAGATCTGAGGACCTGGACCCGTTCCAGGACCTGAGTTCTCACCTTCAGGGCCCTGCTGTCCTCAAGCTTCAGGCAAAGGATACTTTGGGAAGGCCACTCTAGAGTTCTCATACACACTGACCTCCTCTTCTCCTCAGTCTTCTCCACGAGAAAATACTGCCAGGATTGGAATGCTTTCCTCTGGCTAGAACAATGCCTAGCCTGTAATCATTTTCAATCAACGGATGCTAAAAAAATAATAAGTGAAAAGAACCTGGGTACCATGTCCAAAGGAATCCAGGATGCTTATGAAGGATCAAGGAACTATAGGGATCTTGTCTGTGCAGCCCTGCCCCCAGTCAGACCTCTCAGTGTATGTAAATCCACTAGACGTACATAACTGCCCACCTGTCTCCCTGTGCAAGCATTTGGTCTTTGCTAATCACTTGCAAGGCAGATAGCGAAATTCAGTGTTTCAGATGAACTGCACAAAGTGAGGGGAAGTTTTGAACACATTCTTAAGGAATCATCACAATAAAACCTGCAGAAGGCATCCTTTTTCCTTTCCTTTCTTTCATATTTTGCTTGTTTTCTTTTAAGATGGGGTCTCCAACATCTTACTATGGAGCTGAGGTTGACCTTGAACTCATGCTGTCCTGCCTCAGCCTCCCTTCCCTACTGTAAGGATTACAGGCATGAGTCACTGTGCTAGGCTGTGTTTTTCAATTTTATAGATGTGTATGCTGAACCCAACAAAGTGAACCACTCGCTCACCAGCTCACCACACTTGATACGGTAAAGGGCAGAGAGCAAACTGACCTATCCGGCTCCTTCTGCTGCTGTGCAGCCGACTATAGAACAAAGGAGCATCTCAGCATCCCTCCTTTTCTAGGTGCCAGAATCATGTCAGACTTTTCAACTGATTGAGAACCCAGGATAGTACGTGAAATACAGGATGGAGGAATTCAAATTTTCTCCAAATCCTGCTCTGACAACAGCTACATGGGTAAATATGATGTGCTTAATGGAATTTAAAATGTGTTTCTCAAATTTCAATACCAAGTCCAGGGGAGTTGAGATTATGTATGAACATAAATATGTGTAGCCTCTTTACTCTCCGTATTTCCAAGTATGATTTTCATTGTTTGTTATGTATTGAACTTTTGAATACCCAAGTGGTTTGTAAAAGCTTTTATTAAAAAATCCCAACTTTTGGATGGATAGTCAAATTGGATCTGAACCCTGAAACAGCTGAGCAACACGATGAGTTATTTCTCAAACAATCTCACTGAATATATAGGAGTTCTGTTTTGTAGAAGGCAATTTCACCAAAATCCTCAGAAACCGGCATTTTTTAATTGTCTTGACATTGCGCTACCAAAGGGAAACGATTGGCATAGTGGGGGCCAGAGAGGAAAGGTGAATAAGAATCTGCTCCTAATTCCTTTTGGGAACAGTCTCTGCGTGGAGAGTAAATGCATGGCCGAGGGAGAGTGGAAGAAAACGAGGTACAGGAAAAGCCAGGAAAGGGGGTCAGCCATGGCCTGTGGTTGAAAAGACAAGAGCTTAGGAAACAGCGAAGACAGGACAAATTCTATTCACTTCCCGCATTGCAGGGGACATGTTCTAGGAAACCATTGCAAAGAGAGGATGGAAGAATAGAAGAGATGGGAAGGACGGAAATAAGTTAGGAAGAGATTTGGGGAAGGAAAGAAAGAAAAAAAAAACAGTAGAATGCCCCAGAGGGAGGGAGAACTGTCTAGGGGATACCAGAGCTGCCTGTACTTTCCATGTAGATAAAAAGATAAGGCTCATTGCATTGAGCATGAAACCATTTAATGAAGTTAGTCTAGAAACTCCAGCACCCTTGGTTTGGGCTAAAATCCAGAGAAGTTATCAATCTGAGACTCTTTGCTTCCCTGTGGAGAAAGGAGTCAAGATGTTAAACCCTCGTGGTTCTCTGGACATGGCTCAGAGAGGTGGCCATAAAGCAATTGTCTCAGGATTGAAACATCCTCTCCAGGTGGGAGGGGAGAAGAGGCTCATGCACTCAAGAAGCAAACAAATTCCACATGCTTGGGAAAGGTAAAACTAGCAAGATTCAGGAGCATCCCTCTGGAAGGTTATGGAAGCAGACTGCTAAACTGCTCAGAAGGGATGTTCTGACCAGTTGAGCCACAGAAAGGAGATTCCCAGGCCTGGTGAACTGCCTGAAAGTCAAGAAGAGAGGTTCAGGGCTGCAGCTTTCCTGACTCAGAACCTGGGTTGGGGCAGCTTTATGGAGATGCAGTTGCTTTTGAATTATCACTGACCCTGTAAGCAAAGCCTTACCCATGCTTCTCTAAGTAACCCCAATAAAAACCCATTGTCCACCAAGCTGGACTTCAGTAGAGTCATGGCTGCTTCCATCTGTCATGGCTTCCCTATCTGAGCTGAATAGACGTGTGTGTGCTCTGTCTCCATGGGAAAAGTCTCAAAAATAGAACAAAGCAACGCAAGCAACAAACAAACCCAACAGAGGTTTCTTGCAGATTGCCCTGACCCTCCTCACAGTGGAGCTCTGCTCTTTGCCCAGGTGTGTGAGATCCTGCCCCTTCCCTGCACACTCACACAGCTGCTCCTGGCTGATGGATCCTACTTCATTTATTTCCATTCCATCCTTGTTTTCCTGCTCAGTTACACGAATATTATTTATAAGGTTAGAAATGCATTTGTTTGTCTCATTTGTTTCCTTTCCAACGTGCCCAGTACAACATCTGGCGCAAATCAGCCCTCTCTCCAACATCAGCAACAGTGACATTGAGATTTATCCACCCGTCTAAGTGACGCATGTCTAGAAGAATTCTTTCTTCTCTCTGTGTTAATTACTGTCACCATTATTAGTGGTGCACATAATTGAAAGAAGGATGAAGCGTGTCTCCCTTTTTCTTTTCCTATGCCCTTCTCAGAAGGCACTCAATCTTTGTTAGGAAAAAGAAGAAAAAAAGGAAAGGAAAAAATTAGGAGAATGTTTCAGAAGACAAAGGGAAGGAAAGGACATCTGAGAGGAAGGAAAGAAAGAGAAAGGCAGGTCAGGTTTATAGTCATTAGACGGTCACCAAAGCAAATCAAATATATAAAATATGTTAAGCTGCAATATGCACCAAAAGAAAATGGAAAGATGTCAGTGCTCTTACAAAAGCCCCCAAACTGAAATTCTATACCCACCTAAAATACCACATACACATAAGGACATTCACTCAGGCAAAGGCTTTCAAGATGTCAGCATGGACCAACTTGTTGAAAGAATTCCTATGGGACAAATGCCAACAGAATGAAGTTGAACGAAACCAATAAAGAGCTGCATACACAGAAACTGAGCTGGCCCGCATCAGCAAATCTAGACAAGTATTGACCACAGGAAATAAGAGCACCAAAACGAGGTTGGACGGTGGTGGCACACACCTTAAATCCCAGCACCCAGGAGGCAGAGGCAGGCAGATCTCTGTGAGTTCAAGGTCAAACTGGTCTACAGAGCAATTCCAGAACAACCAGGGCTTCACAGAAAAAGCCTATCTCCAAAAACAAAACAGAATAAAAAAAAAGAAAAAAAGAATATCGAAACTAACCCCAAATCCATACAGTTCAATGGACAGGGTTGGAGTTGACATTTGGAACGGAAGCCATGGAATTTCACGTCATATTTTACACTGCAGTACTGAATATATTTTATGTCCGTATCCAAGCTAAAACCAAAATATCCATGACAGAATTAGAACTATAAAAACAATTAGTTTTATGTTCCCTTTAATAAAAGGGTCTAGTCAATTTTAGTGTCTGATAGTTTTATTTGAATATTTTATATGATAAAATTTATAAAATTAGAAAATAAGAATGCTAAAACTGGCAAGGTGGTACCCAAGAGTCAACTGGAACACTGGCATCTGGAAAGCAGAAAGATTAGCAACAAGGAAGCAGTTAAGAGTTAAGGTTTTCAGAGAGTCCTGGTTTCGTTCAGGGGGTGGTTAGAGACGTAATTAACATTAAACTCTGATAACTCAATTTCATTTCTAATGTTTTACTGCTTAAAATAGATCTGGCAAACATGACAAAGTTTTAGCATTTGTTAATGCTTATTATACTGCATGAGTGTTTATTAAAATGCTTGTATACTTTTCTCTATTTTCAATTTCATATAATTAAAAAAATCTTTTGCACATGAACTAAAAGGCAAATTAAGTCTTCTAGACAATTATTTCACACCTTCCTCATCCTGCAAACTTTCAACACCTCCTCCCCATTCTCTCCATGTCGGAGCTGCTGACCTTGTTTTTCATTCCACTGAGAGCACCAAGGCCATTGGAGAACTTGCACAGACAAGCACTCAGCCAGCCGCATGCGGCCAGACCGTGTGGACACACATTCCACACCTTACCTAAGCCATGTGCTCCGCTATTGAGTTGATTCAGGCTCTCTCCTCAGCCCTGGACAAAGGTCCAGCACCTGTCCACTCTTCTACATCGTTTCTCAAACCTGCAAACACGCCATTGCTTCACCCACCAAAACCAAAGATGTGAACGGTGTTCTCTTACCACTCACCCAGCCTGCTGTTGCTCTTCTGCCTTTTACAACAGAACTCATGCAAACAATTGTCTACTCTTGCCTGCCCTGACACCCTTCCCACAAACTGACCAGCTAAACAGTAAAGCAAACATGACCTTATAATGAGGAGACAGGAAGCTCAAAGTAAAGACGTCGGCAGGGCTCTGTTGAAAGGTTCTTTTGTGCCTCTCTCTGGCTCCTGGGGTCACTGGCAGCCCTTGTGTCTACAGATTCCCCAGTCTGTCTTGTCATCAGTCAGCATGTGGCCTCCCTTCTCCTCCCCATGTAAGTCTCCACCTCTGTATGTAAGAATGAGATCATATTAGTGTGATGCCTCATTGGGCGCGATCTCAACCTAACTAGCTCCATCTTCAGACATCTTCCTGGGAGACAAAACAGAGCACACATACACTAGACATTTGGAACGTGTCATGCCCAGATAGAAATCTGTCTCTCCTGATTCAAGCACACCCTGATAGTATGCCACCTACTGGTGACAAAAGTCTAGGGGTTGTTGTAAAGGTAGGTTTTCCTTTCCCACAACCTGTCCTCAACCCCAGTTTCTCTCTCTCTCTCTCTCTCTCTCTCTCTCTCTCTCTCTCTCTCT